>JAANSM010002065.1:0-16127 GCA_036850725.1 Orchesella villosa
GAGCAAAGCGGAGAACGTAAAAATAGTGGAAGAGGGATATAAAATGAGAAATTCTGGAATCAAACGAAATGGTTGAACCTCCAGGCAGCTCTTTGGTATCTGGTCCCGCCTGCCTTTCTGATAGAACAGTGTCTTCGTTTCCAGAATTAGGAAACATTGCAAGTGCCTCCTCTTTAATACCGTATCATTCGCAACTGGCGTGTATTTTTTTACATGGTAGAGGTTTCGTTGCAGAAAATTAGTCTTCGTCTTTTGTCAAACTGAATAATTTATATACGGGGTCATCTGAGAGTAAGACTTAAGCTCAGCATATGCCTATCAATATTACCAACTCTACACAATATGCACGAAAATTATGATAATTTAGTACTACTCAATGGAAAATTGTAAAGTCTGTAGCAGTGCAGAAGCAGTGGCTTAGCTAAAATACGATTATTATGGAAGCACTGGAGTGGAAACAGGTTGGGATTGAAGCGAAATTGGGTATATGTTTTGGAGTCCCTATATACGCCTAATCTTTATCACTGAAGCTTTTCAATATAAAATGGACTACAACTCAATAATCCAAAGCTTGCATCTTCCTTATTTAAAAACTCAAAGCCGTAAAAATAAATAGACGAATGCGACATCCCACATATCATCATCACGCAGGAGGAGGAAACTTGGAGTTGAAGCAGCTTATTACGGTAATAATAAATGGCAGGCAGAGAACCTCAAGAAAAACTACATATTGACAACTCCTGCAACCTTGAGTATTCCCTGTCAAAGAGGCAAATTATAGAAGTACGATCAAGTTTGTCCAAACGATCATCACACTTTTGTCAAGGGTGTTTCCCTATCTTTCTTCCCTTGTATATCATTTATGTATGAATGCATGGATGCACGTTGTGTTTGCTCGCTTCCAAGCTCTCTTTCTCTTTTCTCGTTCTCTCTCTCTCTCTCTCTTTCACTTCACTTCACTTCAAGGGACGTGAAATAGGCGGAGTTGAATTCAATGTCTATTTCTCTCTTAACGAGCTTCTGCTCCTGACGTCGAGAGTTATTGCGTGCGATTCATTCCTTTGTTTTCATATTATTATAAGACCAGAGACTTTTAACGATTCCATAAATCATCCCACACAGTGCATTATTTTGTTCTACAAAAATTCTTTCTACAATTACCTCCATTATATATCTTACTCTTCTTCTCCTTCTTCCCTTGAATGTAACTTTCTTGGTTGTGATGACGAGAACCAGCAAAGTTGCATTACTCTCTCTCTCATTCCCTCTTTCAAACATCCTCCTCTGCTCACACAAGTCAAGAGTACACGGAAAAGGAAAACTTTCTCTTGCTCACCATCATCTTACAATTTTTGATAACTACCCCTACTTAAAATGTCTCTGACTTAAATGTGAACTGCCCTCCTGCATGTTATATATAATCAATGGTATCACCAACCCACACAACTATACTTCTATAGAAGATACAAGAAGAAGTGCTCCTTCCCACCTTACAAGGATCATGATGCATAAATTCTATGCACAGAGCTATATAAATTCTAAGATTCAAGCCTTTCCATGTTTATGATGTGATATGATAACAAACAATAGCTTTGCTGAATGTGGAATTTTGTTTTCCTAATAATTTTCCTTACTCACTGAGTGCACCCTTAGCTAGATAGTCTGCTGCTGTTTCTAACTTGGGAATGAGCGCTTTGTGCTTTTTCTTTACTAATATACTGAATGAATATCTAGCGGGTGTATACAACCACTTCGCTCTCTCCCATTTAAGTTGGCGAAACACTGGAATTGTCATACTTAAAGTTCTTGCGGAACTCGTGTGAATGAATGCCGTATTTTAGCTGTCACACAAAGAAGACAATGCGTTCTCAGTGTGAATTTCACTCATTAATACCAATACCATTGTGCTCATCTTCTAGACAAAGGAAGACGCCTCTGTGAATCCCACCATACTCTTTGCAAACCTGGTTCAGTTTGGACTCCTTTAGGTTTCTGTACCAAAAAGGTATTGTATTTGCAGCTTCTATACGCTCATCAGGAACAAGACGTGGAAAGAACAGTCAAATAAATAATATTTAGTAACTAGCGCGCATCTAGCTCGTCTGTTTGGGAGCAAAGCGAAGTAAGCAGTCATGCAGTTTTCGACACAAGGTTGCTGCTGAAGTTCCATAAAAAGTTTTTATGCTTTTGATGGTATTGTGCTGAGTACGTACAATGCTCATTGTACAACATTTAATAATAGCAATGTTCGGAGAAATTATCAGTTGATTTCATATTAGTAAAGGGTCTATCGGTGAAAGCATTATTGAGAAAAGGTTGAGCTGTTTCGATAATAAAATGATTTGAATATTTTGAATCCATATGAAGAAAATGATGACTAGGGAAAGGATTTGGGTAGCCCATGAAAAAATATGAAAATCACTTTCCCCCAGTTTGATTACCTATCTGGATACAAGTTTTGGTACAATATGTGCAGTAAATTCATTTGAATAATGCAAAGCTCATTTGAGCATAAAATTGCAAGTTTGGTAAGAGTCTAGGAAATTTGGCATAAATTCATTCCACGACTCATTTGCTGCTTTTCCTAATGGTCGGAGGAGAGAAATGAGGTAATGGTAGTGGGAAATAATTTTTAATGTGTTCATTTTGGTATCTGTGATTTTCTCTCGAAAGTGAGAGGAAATGCTCAGGTAGCGGAGTTGAGATAGAGATATGTACTAAAAGTAATGACAAACGTATCGTAGAGTTTTTCAAGAGGAAATTCGATTACTGTTTCATTGCAATCGCTAAGTTATTTCCTTTTCCCTTCGATCCGCTCATATGTGTTGCAATAAATCTCGTGAATGGCACACCTCGTCAGGTAATTAAATCTTGGGTCTACAAATTAAATAGTTTCGTCTTGCTGCTACCCTCATAAAACTACCTCAGTAATTAGAGAGCGCATTAAAATAGGTTAATGGCTTACTTGTCCGCTTTTTAGTAGGTTCTGCACAGTACACTTTCCTTAACCATATTATAGGATTGTCATCGTAGTCTGTCTGCTCCCATTTATTAGTTCCAGCTCCATGACTTTTCTACCCACTCGAGCAGGATGGATTGTATTGGATTATGTAGTTGTGATATAAAGTACAAAAACAGAGTTGGTTACACTGCATGAATTTACTCATCGGAAAAACTAATCGTAAGTAACTAGGGCTACCCCACATGGTTGGATGTTTTAATTAGAGACAGGCTTATGTGCTCTCTCTCTCTGTTCCCTGTTCTAATCGCAACTTTGGGATACCTGCTAAAATGAGAGAGAGAGAGAGAGGAACACATCTTTTAAGACTACTGCTCTCTATTTACCCCCTCCATCTACACGTCAAATCACGTTTAGCAGCGCATGCAAGTTATACAGCTATACAATGAGGTTAGAATTCCATTAATGTTTCATCAAGATCACAAGAGTTTCAGAGGATGTTCTTCCATTAAATATCATGCTCTTGAATGAAACAAGGAGCGGACGGGGGAGCGTCAGAAAAGAACGTGTTATCTTATGGACTATTACCTACTCACCGTCTTCCATATAATATAGAAGGTTATGGTTATATTGCGGTATCCTCAGAAAGATGCGCACATTCTCAATCAGGAGACTTCCTCTTTTTATCTTGGTTACAAAAAAAAACTACACCATGCTCAGTATTTCAAGTGCATTGATTTTGCTAGAGTCCTCTCTCCTCTCCTCTCTAAGATCTGGTACTTTACGTGTACATGCACACATTTTCCAGTTATTGTTGTGCAAAGATTCGGCCATTTAGGTGTGATGGGCAAGTGGTCAGGAAAGCAAAAGGCAGGTAAAGTGGTATTTATATGTGGATGTACCTCCCAACGACAACTGCACACTGGTCGATACTCCATACTCCATACCATTTCTATCACATCCTTCCTTTTAGAAACGGAGAAAAAAGAAAGGAACAAAGTGACCAGACACATAATTACCTACATGCCCATGAAGCTTATGTAGAAACCTACGTTAATAATACTAGAGGAAGGTACAAACTGTAAATGCAAGGAGTTGTGGAAATGAGCATTAACATAGCCATCATCATCACTAGGTCGCTGGAGTGGTTTCAAGAGATCCTTTTTCACAGCAGCTCTCTTGTCTTTTAGCTTCTTTGAAAATAAGTACTTACTTAGAACTTGCAGAAGTTTATAGAGTTTAGAAGAAAGCGATTTTTTTGCACTACATGGTGAGCTTTATGCACTCTCTACTAGCACTTTAAATACTTATATATAGACTGTAGATACGTATATACGTCGTAACCGTGGCGTAGTCGAAATCGATGCTGCATTATAATGTGATAGATATTGCTTGCATGTATTTGCATATCTAGCTATTAGAAGTCCAGACTCAGCACCAAGAATCTATACTTATATGCACTTTTCCATTTGCACAGAAGAATTTCAAAGAAAGTTTGTAGCATGTATGTATGGTAACCGAATACGTTGCAGCTATTTGCATTCACGTTTTGAATACAATTTATATAACTATGTATGAAATAGATGACATAGTGACAGGGATTATTCCTTTCATTTTCATTTCCTATATCTTAATCGTAGTCACCCTGCCAGAATTTGTTAATAAACTTCTTCCCTAACTACATGATTCTAGTAGCCATAAAGAAGCATGTACATTATTGTATGGCAGCTGTATACGACAAAAGTTGTTTCATCGGTAGTGCAGCTCACTGAGAAAGAATAGATTTTGCTTGAGCTAAAAACCATCAACCGCTACAATGATGGATATAGACAACAGGCAGTGAGGAGGATTGACTTCTATAATTGCCAAAGTTCTTCTCTCTGCTACCCTTCTTCATTGTACGTTCGACTCATGAGTAAAACGAACCGGATTCTACGGAAAATGGTAATATGAACCAAGAAAAGGCAGCTTTGCTAAAACTTTGATGGAAACATGGTATACACATATTTTAATTTTGTAGAACGCACCGGGTAACACCGGAAACTAGCTATCACAATCCTTTCTTTGTAGGACACAAATATTGGATGAAAGATTGAGCTTGTGTATTATTACACAACATAATCGACTTTTGGTATAAAGGAAACTATAAAACTACCGATTTTATATGGTAGAAGTAAAAGGGACTTTATTAATATATGATTCTTCCTTCGTTGGATCAAAATCAATCAGCCAAAAAGGCATTATTGAACGCTAACTTTAGCAATACTTCGAATTTTACAATTAAATAGTTTTTGCTAATTGCATGTTTTTGTTATGCAAGTCACACGGAAACTAGCTATCACAATCCTTTCTTTGTAGGACACAAATATTGGATGAAAGATTGAGCGTTGTGTATTATTACACAACATAATCGACTTTTGGTTTAAAGGAAGCTCTAAAACTACCGATTTTATATAGTAGAAGTAAAAGGGACTTTATTAATATATGATTCTAGCTACGTTGGATCAAAATCAATCAGCCAAAAAGGCATTATTGAACGCTAACTTTAGCAATGCTTCGAATTTTACAATTAAATAGTTTTTGCTAATTGCATGTTTTTGTTATGCAAGTCACTTTGGTTCGAGCCACAACTGCATGTCCAATTCATCAACGGATCTGTTCCATATAACGACATAAGAGTTGCCATGCGTTCCTCCACAACAAAACAAAAACTTTACCCTTCATGAATGTTAATCAGAGTTGGAATCCAGAAAGGGAAACCTTAGGTACAACAGCAATGCAAAAAAGGACATAATATATAATATGTAACTCTCTTAGATGTCAAAAGTATATGCATTGAAAATGCGCAAAATAATTTGGATGCTTTACAGGATATTATATATTCACTTTATTCATATATAAAGTGAAGAGTTGAGACCAATCTTAGGCTCAAATGATGGCTTTACAAACAGGCAACCATCATCAAGAAAGCGTATTCATTGACTGCATGGCAACGGAGGGTTCTTGATACTTTTTTTGATTTCCAAAATAACTTCTTCTTTCCTGCTGCAAATATAATGCACATTTCATGTCCTATGTCATTCATATATTGAACAAGACACCTTTAGACCACGGCAATCAATGGGTGTGGAGCCGTATAACAAAAATGTTTTTTTAACTACATATGTATTTTGAAGATATCTGTCTTGCATTACGACTGCTCGTAACGTTTTTTTATGTATTTTTTATATAGTGTAAGAAATCATAGTACTCAATGAATGCTTTCCTGATGATGATACATCAACAGCTATAATTACCATAATATATAGTGAATTTTACTTATTTATGCAGAAAAATAGCGGATAATTTCAAGTAACAAGTATAATACGGTACCTGTTTACAAATACAAATATATTAGGTGCCTTAAAATCCAGTTATTTTTAGCTACGTATGTACTGGGAACCGTAGTGGTTAAGAGTTTTTTTCTTCTTCATTTGATCATACATAATAATATATATATATATATATATGCATGCTTTCATGCATACTATTTTATAACTGTTACAATAGTTGTCGAAATAAAGCAAGTAAGTAACCAAAAGAAATCAAACAATACACATACATAATACATAGAGATTTTTTATATGGGCTACCATAAAACTAGACGATATAGCTTTTTTCCTTCAATTTATCTAAATACGTACACACAATATGAGAGACAACATTTTTAACAGCAACAACAATAACAACAACAGATATAATGAGAACTCATGGTACATATTACTTATATAGTAATGATGATCTTAAGTCACGGTTTGAAAAATGAGACATTTAAGGCAGGGTAAGTACATACAACTCTCTTTAAATTAAATTAAAGTTCATTTTTATAAGTATGTAATAATGTCAAATGTATGTACGAGAATATGCATGTATTTAATGTAGTTTTTTTCTGTTTTTTATGTATTCATCTCTTAATACATAAAAATTAGTGTCAGTAATAATATTAACAATAAGAATAATATATACTGTGAGTAGTTGCAGTTCATCTACTGTTGATATCAGATTATATTAGTTGGGACTTTGTCTACCATCAAAAAAAAACTGCTGTACATTAGTCTGGCTTATACAACAGATCGGCTTTCTTAGAGTGTACACGTACGAGTGTGCGAAAATACTTGATCCACAAATATATTTTAGATATTGCTTTTTAATGTTCATTATTACCAATATCTCATTTTTGAATCTTCTTTCAATAAAAGTAATCGTAATCATACTCAAAAACTACGTTTATATAGTAAATATTACCTATTTCATATAACTAAATATAGACTCTCTCTCTATATATCGATAAGCTTTTCTTTTGTAAAACTTACATTATACAAATCTGTCTATATTGTAGATTTCTCTTTTTTCTCTGTCGGTAGAAATACTCACTTACGTATCGGTATACTGGAAAGCTTGGTCCAGAACAGCGCTTAACTCACAGCTAGGGCTAACTGGACCGAGAGGAGGAGCTGAGAGGTGTGCTGCACCATCTGGTGATATCTGGAGCAGTGGTGAGGTTTCTCCCATGTTTCCCCCGCCTCCGAGCCCTCCATTTGTTACGCTTTCAATGAGGTCAAAAGAGTCCTGAGGATCCCAGGAACCAATGCTCCTAGAGCTCTACAAAAAACACAATTGTCATCCATAAGTATTTAGAAACGACTTATTCAGTTATGCAGGATATTATAATTGTAAAAAACTTAAATCTCTACCTGTAGTGCGTATTGCAATAAGCTGCGGTCAGATACACTTGACCAATCTCCTTTACTCAAGGCTTGTTCAATAGGATCAATATGGTTGGGATGGACGTAGCCACCTCCAGGATTGGACATTTGAGGCATTGGATGCTGTTGTTGTTGATTTGAATGTCCGGGGTACATTGGTGGTGGTTTTTCAATGTGAATGTACTCCCTCACGTCCGTAATGTCGTGGGGCTGAGTGGTGGAAAAACTTTGATCATAAATTACGGTAGCTGTTGGCGGGGCTGTGCCGTGCATTTGGTAGCTTGCGAGACCAGGTTGATTATGAGCATTATGCTGAGGTTGCTGCTGCATTGGTGGTTGGGGATGGAGAGGCAGTGGAGGGGGAAGAGGAGGGTTCAACGTCGTGAAAGTAGTTGTGCTACTGTTGCTATCAACAGAGGTGCTACTTGTGGCAATGCTGTTATTAATACTTGGGTTGGTTACGGACGTCGTTGATGCCATGGAGTTATTGGTAGTTGGCTGATTGTTACCACCATTGCTGCTCGCACTGGTACTGCTGCTACTTGAGTTGTTGGTGGTCTTCCGATTCGACGTGCTGCTTTTCTGACCCTCATCTGCGTACTGCTTCTTCCACGTGTTGATGTACGCTTTCATCTTATCCAGGATAAAATCTGGAACTCGAAAGCCTTTGATGTCTTCATAATTAATTGTTACATTTAACCTGAAAACAAAATATTGTATTTTAGCAAGTGGTTCAACGTTTCCCTAAGAAGTATGATTATGTAAACGTAAAAATCTTATAAACCATACTTATTGTCGCGTGCCAGCTTTTCAATGTCTTCTAACAGCATGATATAGGCTCGTCCACCAGTGGCAGGCATCAACTTATTTTTTGAAAGCCATTCTTTATCGTCGGAATCACTGGCGTACTTAAAGAGACCCGGGTGTTTGACGTAAAGTCGACCCCGGGTCTGAGCGAACCCTAAAGCTTTGTTAGCCCTGAAAAAATAAAAGTGCCAAATTAGTAAAAATGCTCATACTTATTTTGGAACATAATTTCGCTTTCATAGTTGCTTAAGAACTTACTTTGCTCCCATAATAAATAAAGTGTCTGTAGTGAGCTTGGCTATATCCCATTGTGCTACATGTTTTCTGGACGGTCCTGATGGCTTCTTAGGCTTTTGAGAATTGGAGTTTGACGAAGAACTGCTACCATTAGTGGTGCTATTAGTGCTGCCACTACTAGAACTGTTATTTCCTGAGCTCGATTTGTTTCCAGACTTTTTCATTTTCTTACTGGCATTGGAAAGAGAGCTAGCTTCTGAGTCGGTGTCCGACTCTCTCTTCACACCAGTGGAAACTGAAGGACTCTGGTCATTCAAAATAAATTTCATGTCATTAATTTCAATTAATAATTAACCACTGAGAGGGTTCCCTTTATTTCGTCAATAGTGTTGAAATATTGATATTATACTTACGGTAATAGGAGGTTTCACGTCCTCCTGTTTGATTTGGTTTTGAGAATGACTATTCTGATAGTCTGCGTCGTTTGTGTCTATTGCACTTCTATTATTACAGTTCTGGGACGGATTAGAATTGGCAAATACCGGGTACATAACTTTGGCTTCTTCGAGAATCGTTCGACACATCCCCTTGATGTGGTCATCGGTTACTGAATCAGGCCCTAGGTTATTTCGGATGTTTTCGATACCCGGCTTAAAGAATACCTGCAAAAAATTAGTTACGGGATTAAGCATCATCTACATGTATGCGTCATGATTCATTCTCCATTTGATGCTTGATATATAATTTAGGCAAACATGTGAACTCGAATTACATAGCGATTTTCAATCAAAAATAGTACTTACATCTATGTACTTCGAAATAACAGTCTGAATCTCCTGGTTAATGCTTCTTTGGATGTTTTGTCGCAGGAGATCCAGCGACTTAGCTGCCGTTGTGTAAGTCATTGGAGCTTTTGGAACACTGGAACCGGGACCTGATTTACTCACCGGAGGCCGAAGTACGCTTAAATTGTACTGGCGCATGTTGAATGGGCTCTGAAAAAGGGGAGACAACACATCACAATTATATTCAATTACTCACTTGCATACAGATAACATTCATGTTTGTTCTCATGCGCACGCACGCAACTAGAAATGTCTGCTAAAAGTCTCATGCAATTCACCACGTGTCTATCAAAATGCTTACCTCCTATGCAAACCTAAATTGACTGAACCGTGCTTACTTAACTCGAATAAAATCAAATTAAAACAAAGAGTGTAAAAAAAACTATTCAGTCTTATGAAGTCACCTTTAGTCTACATTTTCGTTAAGTTATATATACTATCAGATCATTGCTCGACAACAATAAAAAGTCAAAAGAATAGGAAGTTTCAAAAAAACCAGTGGAATCAGGATGAGATCAAAGGAATGAGAATGAGCAAGTGTGAGCACAGAGGAGCAGAGAGGTGTGCGAGTGTAAATAACAAAATGTGCTTTTGTGTATCACCGTCACAATAAATGCGATATAAAGAAAAAAATCAACACACATTTAGCTCGAAACGCAAAGAACAGGATAGTGAGATTTGAGGTTTCTAATAATAGAAGAGATGCGTCACAGCAGAGCGGCAAAGAAAAAGAAAAATAGACTTCTTTCATCAAAGAACTGCATGGCATTCTCAAGGTCGACATTTCACTGGTAGTAAAGCATTACTAAAAAAAGTCTATTAGTATCTTTCTTTTATGCATTACACATTGCGTTTAGAACCTGCAATTTTGAAAATGACGGAAAACCACCATAATTCCATTAAAAAGCCGGTGAGCTCCAAAACACGTCTTAATTAAAAGTTGCGTTTTGTATCCACCCACCCTCAGTTCGCATTGTCTTAAATTGTCATTCTCAAAAATAATATACCTAAGTGGAATATACCTATATAGAAAATCACCACTACCTCTCTCAGTTTAAGCCACGATGGAATTCAATACTTATAATAATTTACTGATAAATCTTAAAAACTAGTGTACCTTATTTACTTTAAACGACTAAAACTGGTTTAGGAAAATCCTTCTTTGCCAAAAAAAATTGCATAAAACAAATTGTCAACCAAAGTGACAAAGGATTTTCAAGCAACCACAAGTTTTTTTATGCCGAACTTAGTGCAAGCAGTATAAATTCTTTCTAACTAATTGCCTTTATATATTCAATTTCAATCCTATATAAAGAAACATTTTAACGTGGAGTGACTTACTGTAGGTGGATTCATATATAAAGCAGACATAACGCAGCATACAAAAGTTGTGAACAAGCCTGACTACATACTTTTTAACCATTCACAAATTCACAATTTTATGAATGCAATTAAAATCANATTCATATATAAAGCAGACATAACGCAGCATACAAAAGTTGTGAACAAGCCTGACTACATACTTTTTAACCATTCACAAATTCACAATTTTATGAATGCAATTAAAATCAAACCCTCAACCCAATATAGATTGCAGGATTAATCTCGACTGGCAGAAGCATGCTTCATGTAAGACGATAAGAGGTTGTTATGTCCCAAAATAGTGTTTAATAACAAAACAAAGATGAACTTGGTGAACTAAGAAATGTCATCCTCCCATTATTAATATGATCCTCTTATCTTATCTACCATGAAACCAAAACATCATTTAAAGAAACTGGAAGAAAGGAACACCGAGCGTAGCAAAGCTATGCAAATACACAACATTTGTACTAATATAGGTGATAGGAGCACAAAACCATAACGTTATCTACAAAAAAAGGCACACGATTCGATGCTACAAAGGAGAAGCGAAGTTGATAGTAATTTTTTTTATGATAGGATAGGGAACTAGTGATTTATTATTTTTGCATATTCGAGATATCTTGTCGCATTAGCATTTATAGTGAAGGTGTAAGGATAAATAACAAATTAAGATGATACCAAAAAACTTACATCGTGCATCGTAGCAGTGGTCATAATATAAAATACTGGACACTTGTAGTCGTAAAGTTTTCGAATATGTATAGTTCATAATTCCAGAGTCAAAACTTGGTTCGAATGTAGTAGATCCTTTCTTTGAAGGTACGTATGTTTTCGCTTTCTTTTTTAAAATACTTTTTTTTTACAAAGGTGAGGGCGAAGACAACGGAAGGAAGAAACAAATAAACACACTGTTGACAGTGGCGAATGATACGAAGGTGGAAATCATAACATTCTCAAATTCCATTTCATTCATAACATCAACACACCAAATGAAACTTTAAAAATATATCGACATTTTTCTCTTTGGATTCGTAGTCGTTGTTGGTTTGTGCTATATACATCAGTCGTGAAAAGGATAACTAGTGAAGAAAACTCGTGGACTTATGATATATTTATATATCTTTCTTTTTTTTTTGGTGAGGATGATGATGGTGATGATGATGATGATGGAGGATGTTGATAAAAATACAAGTAATTAAGGTGATGATGATGATGGTGGTGGTGTGGTAATAGCGATGATGGTTAATTTTTTTTACTAAATGATGAAGATGAAGAAGGGAACGGAGACCATAATACTTTGTGACTTGTAGCACTAGTTACTGCTTTCTTTGATTTATTCATAAAAATTATACATCCATGAGAAAAAAAAATATTAATTTGTTGATTGGTTTTTTTTCTTCGTTTAAAAAAATAAGTTGACGTAGATCGTTAAAGTAAAAAGAGACAATAAAATTAAATGCATCTGGTTACACACACGGGTATCGGTATCAAACTAAACTATGATAATTATTTGCACATAATTATTATAGCATCATCTCCTCCTCCTCATTCCCTTCCCAATCACTAGTACATACTTCATTCGTATATGTATGCATTCAATATGTAAATTAAATGTGGATTAAAATGCTTCTTCCGTTTCACAAAGATTTCTTACTATGGTACGTACGAAGAACAGCAATGTGATGTGGTAATGGTTTGTTGTGAGTAAGTAACTATACAGAAAAAAAACTTACGCACTTACACAATCAGAATGATATATATTTTTTTGGTAGATTTTGGTAGGAAACTAGAGAATTAACACTTTATACTTAGTACTAATATCATGGTGCAACTCCAAAAATACGTGGTTTCTTCCGATCCAACTTTTTTGTTTAATTTAGAAATACAAAGAATTAAAATTAGCCTACATTATTTTTTAAATAAAAACTATATATTTATATATCTAAGAAAATAAAAGGATCCATCTATAACGATTTAAAAGGATTTGACTTGGTGTAAAAAGCAGATTCGTGGGATATTTTTGTGTATAGTAGTTTTTTTTATTGTTATTATATATACCATGACCAAAATATATAAGTATACACAAAACTATCTTCTCTCTCTCTCTCTCCTCTCCTCTCTCTCTCTCTCTCACTCTAGTCACTATAGAGATATATTCTTTCACTCAACTCGTTCGGCTATTCCACTATCGGCAGTTCGTATCCGTAAAGCAGAAATCTTCCTTCTTCAAAGCGGAGTTATACATATACGAAAATTATATTTACACACACAACTTTTACACGACGGATATACTTCTGCCTTGTTGTATCCTTATAATATCATGTATCCCCACGAAAAGTGTACGCTTAAAATATTAGCCGTATACTTTTTATACCTTCACCAAAAACTTATCTCACTCTCTCCAAATTCAAGCACAAAAAAAACGCTACGGGGTAGAATCAAGCCAGCTTTTTTAGTTGAGAGAGCCCACAGTGTGTGTGGTGTGTGCTCTTTTCTTCGTCTTCTCTCTCCACTCCACCACCATCCACCACCACCATACAAACATTGTATATGTATTTTATTGTGGAGTTGTTGGACGGATCGGAATATCTGAAAGTCTTTGTATTGGATGCATTTTATACTGTACTCTTCTTGTACGCATTATTATATTCACTAAAAAAGTTTTATGAAGATGCTTTTGCTCTCCTCTGCCTAATGCCCCTCTCTATTTAAAAACTCTTATCTCCGCTTTATTTCTTCAAAATTCTTATTATAACATTAATCTTCCTATAGAATGGCTTGAGCAGGACAAGCCGTATGTTACTTCATTACGGAATTTTTACTATCCAATTGTCAGTACTAGGGTTACTTTTTTCGCCAAGGTGTTCGACTTACACTCGCTCAACTCTTTGGTGGTGTGCGTTGCGTATGCAACGTATGAAAACTATATTTTGTGTGTGGTACACATAATAATATGCAAGAGCCTCTCTTCCATCTTGAACCGCTTTGCTCACTCGCTTGCTGACCCTCACGTCGTATTTATTTATGAAATCTAATGAACATGTTCTGACCTTCAATTAATTATCTGTATAAAAATCCATACCAGAATTCTAAATGGTCGAGTTCAGCAACAAAAGCTCCTCCATGTAAGATGCAGAACAGACAGCACAATGCACTTGAATGCAAACGTTCCTTGGTAAGTAAATATAAACATGTTTGTCCCCACCACTGGATTCTGAACACACAGTGGGAATAACTCTTTCGTTGGACTGATGGATTTAATTGAATCAGCAATTAATACCACTCACCAATTTAAACGCCTACATACAACAAAGCAGTGTATTGCTTCGTATAAACATGTGGAGAATCTTGCAGAAGAGTTCAATATTAAATGGAACCCTTTCCTTCTCAATCGCTCATGACATAACCACCTGCCCTGTACTCAAAAACGCCTAGACTGATGTTAAAATTAACAAAAACTATATAGTCCAATGTTTCTCTTAGGGAAATATGGGAACTTTCTAACAAGTCATACTGAAAAAACGCATATATCCTGCTTCAGTTTTTTTGAATCGATGCACGCCCAATTAAAATCCTCAATATATGGAATAACATCGTTATTTGTCACCAGGAGTACACCTTCGACAGAGGAAATTGGGCGTTGTTTTTTTTTCATGTACTCAGTCAACCTTCAATGCGTTTTAGTGGATATTGTGTGAGAGTAGAATAACGCATACATGCATAAATTGAACAAGGGAACTCACATTAAAATTCTACACTACATTTTCCCATTCCAAAATTTTACCCCTCCAAGCATGGGCTGTGGCTTCGTGAAGGAAAGTTCCCATGCATCATTATTATTAACATCATCATCTTTGCATCAATCCTCAAAATGTTTCAAGTTAGTGGCAAATGCAGTGCCACTCTCAAGCTTCAGTGTTGGATTAGAGCTGGAGTAAAATCCTCATCCTAACTCTCACTCGTCAAGGTTCCAATATGCGCTCATTGTTTCGTATATGCTGCTACAACCACGCAACTCAGTGCATTACGCTTACAGCCCTCAACCCTATTATGCGTTTAGCAGAGGAAAAATCTTGGAGGAATAAATATGCATATTTCTAGAGAAATGGTAATAAAAAAATGAAAATCATGTGATATATAATCATCATAACACCTTTCCATATTTCATGCTATTATAACGTATACATAGCCAATCCTTTTTCCTGTGCTGTAAAACATGAGAAATCATGTATCTTTTACTTCATGCTCCACGTTCTATAGCTATAAATGTGATCATCATGACAGATAATGGAAATATTAAGTTTGAACTTCACAAAGGGAAATTGAAACAGGCATATGAAGCTTGTTGCTGGCCAGGCAAAACTCTGCCATGGAGCTGGTCTTATGGGAAATATACTCTTTTTATTGCTTTCTTATCAGGAAATCATATTATTGAAGTGAAGGAGTATATATATATTTTCCGCATTATAATTACTACATGTATAGCTATAAATATATATTATATAAAGAATCTAACTTGCGTGAATATTTTTTTCTTCTTATATTGAGCAAGAACGCACGTAATATATTATGTATATTTTCTATGTATATACATGAGCTTACAGTAAAGCTTGTATATTTTTAATCCACCGTATGGTTCTAATAAAGGTTATCGTCAATATATTTTGAGTATTGAATGTATATAGAAACATAAGCATATTATATGTATTAAGATATAGCTGTATTTTATTACTATATATATGTTTGATATGTGGCTACAGCTTGTAAGAGAATTAGTAAATTTATACATGAATATAAAATGGTATATGTACATGAATCTTTTAGGCGTTTTATAGAATTCAGATTGGATTTTGGAATTGAGGGAGGAGAGCCCAGATATAATGCATTGGATGGGATTAATTGCGTTAAATTAGGATACGGAAATGTACCCATTCGGGTGGAACCCCTTTCTCTATGAAAAAGTACGAGGCGTTAGTAAGAACAGTAAAGAATCACACCAACCTAAAAATGCATTTTGGACTTGGAGTATGAAACAGTGTGTGTGCATGTACGTAACGCAACAACGTGTGTTGTAAAAGTAAAACTGCTGCAATTGCTTATTGCTTCAATTCTTTTACCAGTGAACTCCAACAGGGAACATAGACCTCGCTCTCGCATCACAGCATAGCC
>JAANSM010002066.1:0-16126 GCA_036850725.1 Orchesella villosa
TTCACAGAAATGGAATGGAAACGGCAGTCGTAACAGCAGTGCACATGACCCTGAACCCACTTGACTTTCGACATGCTAATGCCTGTACCCACATGGTCAAAGTGAGTTTAGAAATATTGGAAGAGATCCGAATTTGCCATTTTATATTCATTTTACTATAATCAATTACAGTTTTCCCACGAGCCATACGTATCGGGAGGTAAAACTGATTCAGGAAGAAATGGGAATTCAAATTGGTCATCTAATACAAGGACAGGTGGAGGAACTTCGAGAAAAGGTATCAAAGTATGCGAGAAGGAGATTGGGATTCGGAGGTACAGCGATACTGTTCACGTTGACAGTCACGAGCTATCAGAGCATGAGGAGGTGATGAATAAAATTAGCGTTTACTTTTGGCATAACTTTACCCTAAATTCGCATTCAGCCAACTTTGTCGATGTTATCACAAACTATCACTTGTCCCAAGAAGATATTGCTTGCCCAACTGCCCCAGCATACGTCCAAATTGCTACCGTTGTCTCTAAAAGTGAGTTTCTAGACACGAGGAAATAATAATCTAATTTCATTGGAAGAGAATTGAATTAACTTTCTTTTACTTTATGATAGGCGGCCGCTGTGAGATTATCCTTCAACAATACAAAATAGAGCAAACGAGATCACCTCACGGCTGTGGTAATACAAAGCAACAAATCCCATACCCCATCCAGTTTTGTGGCTCTTACGAGTGCTCCCAAATTAACACTATTATCACCGACCTTAAACTCATATCGCGTCGTGATACAAACCAGGAGGATCAGGACTGGAATGTTTATAAGCCAAAGTCAACTTCATCAGTCAAGCGGGAAGGGTCAGGGGGAAATATCAGTAAACCAAAAGGAAACTCTAATCAACACAAACACCGTCATAATACCGAGGGACAAGAGAAAGATAAAAATCGTAATGAATATGACGAGGATGGAAGCACACGTGTACCTGACTATGACCAGGATCAACATTTGCCTCCATGTAAGCCAGAAGAGGAGGATAAAGAGAAAGAGAAACAGGCAGAAACCACTGTAATTACACATGAGGACGAAGAAAAAGAAAGTGGACCTATTGATTGGAGGGAACCCATTTTTCTCTTGGCATTTCCAATTATTGGAATTATATTTATCCTTCTCATACTCAACATTCTGAGGTCACGTAGCTCGAAACTGTAAGTTATTATCGCCAACAAGTAATAACAATAATGAAAATGGATTTCATAAAAGTTTATGTGACTTTTTAACAGGGAAATCTGCAGAGGTTATCCTATTCCTCGGCACAGTCAAAGTGTGTATGAAGGCTCTTTCAATTCTATTGAAAAGAATGCATTACCAATGTAAAAACGCAAATGACCTAGCATAAACTATAGCACTCTCGATCCCGATGGACTTCAGGAAACGAACTTTCATTTGTTGAAGGATTTTAAAATATATATTTTATGAATCTCGATTTCGCAAGGAAGAAGAAAGAAGAGGAAAGGAATTCTTTCATAGAACAGGGTCCTAATGTTGAAAACGATTAGCAGCGTCAAGTAATTTTATGTTATGCACAATGCACAAGCAAAATCACAATCACCTAAACAAAAATGTACAGGGTTCCTTAAATCAAAATCTCGCACTAGCTGTTTCCCGGGCTCTTATATGAACACATGCTAATTTATAATTCGGATATGAACTGTTATTAAAGTGAAAGATTTATTATATTATTGTGCTACTACATCTCTATTCAGTGTCATGTCATGTCATATATGTTTTACAAATAAATGTCACATTATATTATAATTTATAGCATAAGTGCTTAAACGGTTAAGCACTCCGTTGTCGCATATAGACACGGTACAAAGTACAGACCAACACCATGCAAACCCCACTTATGGCAAGGTCAATCCATATGAAACATCGGAGAGCATGGCAAAATCGGTAGAATCCAGTTGCATCATTCGTCAGAAAAAAGTCCCTTTGGTAAGGCGGCGCAACATCGTTGTGACTGAGGGTGTGCAAAATATCGTAGGCCACGAGGACCTCCATCGTTACCGCAAGGGTGGAGAGAACTAGCCAGGCCCAGAAAAGTTGACCCGTGACCCTCTGTAAATATATAATTTAAGTAGTTTTAAAATGAACTCATTCATAATCATAAAATTCAGCAGTAATCTCACGTTATGCATGAGGTGTATGCAAAAGAAAGTGGTCGTAATAATCCTCCCACTTCCCCCCAAAATCATGATACAACTCAGGGACAACAAGTAGAAGGACAGATTGTCAAGGGGAGTATGACTGAACGGTGATTCATTGTCCAAGCGTATAACTCCTGAGTTAGAGGTCCCTTCATTTCCACCCTCAGACCAAGGAATCAGTTTTTCAAAGTATATCTGTTGCTCTGAATCAATTCTCCCATTGTGAATAACAACATAACTGAGCCAAATACCAAGGACGAGAGAACAAGCTCCAAGGACCTAGAACCATACATTCAACATCCGTTTCCTTATAGCATAAACAATATTATTGCGCAACATATTGAGATACTATCAAAACTAATGGAAAATTTGCATGACTTATAATATTTTGCATTTTATGCTACGCATTATTTTTAGATTCTGAGATATGAGGGAACATGCAAAGAACATGAAAAGTAAAAATCATATATCTACAGTTTCTTACAAGTGGAATGGAGCAAACTCCACATAGAAAGTCTTTGTGAAATGCTCAACTTGGAACACATTTCTCTACGCTACTGTCTCACTTGTTGTAATTCAATTCACATTCACACATATCACATCACATCACCAAACCACCATCACGATCACCATCAACATCATCACACTTTTTCCCTTGAGATTTAGATGTGCATGCAAGTGTATGTACTTGATTGTCTTGGATAGAAACGAGTCAGATTCCACCAACCTCCAACCTACCTTTCCATTTCATTTCTCCATCTTCTCATAAAATCTGTCGGAGTATGGAAGTATGGACGACGTGCTATTACAACTAATGTGAATGTGTTCGTAGAAAGGGAGCAATACAGCTAGGCAATTTTTTTTGCTGAATTTGTAATATGATCATGATGTCTTCATATGTTGCTCCATTCCACAAACTTTTGCTTGTGTGAAGGATATTCAAATGCTGTTACATTATGCATACGTAAGTAGTACTCGCTATTGCTCCTAATGAGAATGTAGAACAAGCTTTTTGTGTTTGTGTTGGAAGGATCTTGTCTTGTCTTGTCTCGCACTCAACTCAGGTATAATATGTGCTGATGATGCGAGAGAAGGAGCGAAGAGAAAGCAAATCCAATAAACTAAATAGAGGATGTGAATTACCTTTGGGAGAAAGGAAACTGAGAGTGACATCAAAAAGGGTGCTTCTAACAATTTGGCAATAAGAGCAAAGAGCAAATACATGATTATGAGGGACATTCGGGAATATCCGAGTCCACTTTCACCGGAATAATAGATGATTTTTATGGATATATAGGTAGCTAAAATAGTAATAAAAAGAAAAAGTTGTGGATGGTAAAGTGAAATGCTTTTCATCTCTCTTTCTCTCCCTGTCTCTGGTTTTTACTGTCATGCTTGTAGTCAGTTTGTTTTGATTGGACTCTGGACTCAAAATTGCGAGATCAAAGTGGATGAGAATTCCGGTTGGCTGAGCTTTGCTCAACTCATAAAGTGATCGAAACGGAGGACAACCTGGCTTGTGGTTTTGAGTGGGATCACAGCTATATTGTCTTTATTACATTAGTTTGCAACTCACTTTCTCTCTGGGTTGACTCATGAGAAAGCCCACGACAAAATAGGGAAAGGAATTACGTATGAGAATTGAATTTTCTATCTTTTTCCTTTGTTGTCTAGTCCAGAGGCTCATATCGAGAGCGATCACATTGTGTACGGAATACTCCTGTAAAGTCGTTATAGCGAACGCCTAAAGGCCATCCCTTGGCTGGAGTTTTGCATGGGCAGGGTGGTGGGAATAATGGAGTGTATGAAGCTGGACCAGCATTATATAGGTTTTGTAACTCTTTCCATCTGATTCGCATTGTGAATGCGGGACCCTTTGGTTTAACGAGCTCGGGTTTCCCAATGTCGTAAATTGGACCAGGAGAGCGATACATATCTTTCGGTTTTCTGACTCCTTTCCTGCAAATGTTATAAATAGATATGGGATTCAGCTTTCAACATTTTCCCTTCTTCAATATGATTATGAGTTGTGAAATGATTTTATATGCATGCAGTGTGCATTCAGCTGCGGCAAGCTTGTCAGGGATCCTTGGTCCGATTGCAGGTGGCAAAATGTATGTGTTGGGTGCAGGCGATACTTTCTTGTTTATTAACGGCGTTCGGGCTCCAATGTAGTGAGTGGGGGCCTTGTGACGATATCTATTGGTATTTGGAAGTGTGTACATGTTGGGCGGAGGGACCACTCGCTTGTCAACTACATTAAAAACATTTTCACAGCATTGATTTTGAATTTTAGCATTATTGAATGATTTTATGTCGTATTTCAGTTTGGGTTTAGCTTACTAAGCGGCATTTTCTGCCTGCATGTGTACTTAAATCCAGCAAAGTATCCATTGGCCTTGAGATGTTGGGGAATAAGATATGCTGCTGCTCCTGGTCCAATATTCCTACGCATAAATGCGGAATTCAGCTTGAGCCCAATGCTGTACTCTGGATTGATTCGATGAGTCAGCCCATGCTTTGGCTTGCCAACAAGTGGAGGTAAGGTATAGCCTGCAGGCCCTGTTAATCAAGTAAGAGTCAAATGTGGATGAAACTTTTTGGACCTAATTTCACAAATAAGTACTTTATGTTCATACATTAAGATCAAAAGGTTTACCTGGGCCACGCTCATAAAACGTAAGTTTTGGTTTTCGCTCATAGTGGTATTTACTGTTGTTTGGCATCTTTTTTTTTTGCAAAAGGGAACGATAAGTTGTGTTATGATTGTTATGAGGGCTATAGGTTTAGTTTAAAATACAAGCAATAAATCGACAAGGAGTGAAAAAAGGACGTACAAAAAGTTGAGCTTGAAAAAAAGTGGGTATGATTACTAGAGAGGTGGAGAAAGGCAATGGAGAAAGTGGTTATGCATAGTCTGATGATGTTGCGAATGCCTGGAATTTGCAATCGTAAAGCACTCGTAAAGCCACGGCGAAACTAGTTTTAAGTAAGCGTGGGGAAAGTTACCACTAGTTACTTTATATAGGCACCTTGTCAGCTCCAGCAACGACCCAGCCGAAACCAGAGGCGATAATGATGGTGGGTAGATTGGACGAACATTCATCACGTAAAAGTCTATCTTCTCTTTTGGACATTTGCATATTATAAATTTGTATTCTGTGAACGAATGCCATGTTGAAGTTCTATAAGTATAATAATTGGGCATTCAATTCATGTCCATATTTTAACATGTTGATTTTTTTCTGTCGCTCTTTAAAGAGTTACATAATTAGGGAGAGTAAGTATGTCATTTAACTTGTAACATCAGCATGAATCCTGATGGAGCATAAAGTGTTAGTGCTTCCAGCGGCATGAAAACTAAACTACTTTATGTCAACACATAAGTTTTGGGCATGGTGAACAAGCAAGTTATACTGTTGTAAGGACGTGATCATTCTATGTAACTTTTTATCCAGGTCGTGACCATTGAACTCTCTTACTTTCAAGATTCGTATCCGAAAAACTATAAGCAACTAAAGCTTTTCCTCGTTCCTAATAAAGTTACGCGTTTTGATAGTACATTTTGAAACTTGCAGTTCGTTTCCCAACCGGCGTTCGAGATGGACTTTTGCACATTCTTAGCTACATTACTATGTATTGGATTTCTGCTATGGGTTCTTGTTATTATGCGCCTTGATTCGGATGTACTGACTTTTGGCTACTCCTATTTTGGAAAATCACTAGGTCATAGATTTTCCAAATCACATGAAACATATTATTGATCAACCGAATCGAATCAAAAATAGCAAACGGTGAAATGACATTTTATTGTAGACAGAGCGTTTTCACGTAAGGTTGTGTGGATTACTGGAGCATCTAGTGGAATCGGTGAAGCTTTAGCAAAAGAGATGGCAAAACACAATTCAAAACTTGTTATTTCAGCTAGACGAATAGATGAATTAAATCGGGTAAAACGAGAATGCTTAGGTATGAAATAAAAAATGCATTTCACTTTTGAATTTTATATAATCTCCAAAATTGTTTTAATAATATAAATATGAGTTGACCTTGTGGTCTAATTAATTGATTAGAATTGTCAAAAACTCTGACGGATACAGATATACTTGTACTTCCTTTGGATATGACGGATTATGCTTCTCATCAACCTTCATTTTCAAAAGTTTTGAATCATTTTGGAGAAGTAAATACATGATTTCCTTATCTATAAAAACATCTACTGTTTCACACTGTTTATGAAAATCAACAAACTAAATGCAATTTTTGGTTGAATGAAACTTTACAGCTTGACATTCTTGTGAGCAATGCTGCTCGTTCTCAGAGAGCTAATTGGGAAGAAATTGAAAGTGATGTCGATAAAGAACTTTTTGATTTGAATGTTTTTTCACTCCTTGCTCTTAACAGGGTAGTTATGAAGTATTTCTATAGAGTAGGTAAAGGGCAGCTGGCAGTTGTGAGTTCAGTTGCTGGAAAAATCGGTTTACCATTCTCAGGATCCTACGTTGGATCGAAATTTGCGTTACATGTGAGTATATGTAAATCTTTTCCAAATTTATCAAAAGACAAACTTTGAAGAACCACTTGAGTACATTTTATTTTATTTTACAGGGTTACTTTGCTTGCTTGAGAAACGAAATAGCAAGTAAAAGCATTTCTATTCCAATAACCTTGATTTGCCCTGGACCTGTATTGACTGGTAATCTAAAAGTAGCATTCACTGCAAAGAAAGGCGAGGTAAATTCAACGCATTTTACCTCTTACTATCAACTATCCTAAAACTACCGACGTATTTGAGGTGCATATTGATGCGACAGGAATTGGGTCAAAATGTTCGTCCTATGAGCAAGCGTATGTCTACAGAAAGATGTGCTTATCTCTCACTGACCGGAATCGCCAACGAATTAGAAGAATGTTGGTTGACTTCATTTCCATATTTGCAACTGACCTACCTCAGCCATTATCAACCTTTTTTAGCTGGAAGGTAAGTTTTCATAAATTGTGAATCTGAGTTATCACTGATATCCATACGAAAAAATAATTTGATTATACGAAGTTGACGAATATATATTGATAATATTTAGAGTTTGGAAATGGATTTGCTCTTCAGGACAAGCTAAGAACATGAGAGATGGTGAAGAATCCATAAAAAAAGGCGACTGATTTGGATCCTGCACTCACCGTTGTTGCATGCATTGCATGTTGCTTCTCTTGTGAACGAGAGAAATACTACAAATAAATTAGTATACTGCCGTAGTGTAGTGTGGAAGGTGTTTTAAAAGGATCAAGTAATCTTAATGCCAGTGAAACAAACTTGGACTTTAACCGTAGACCCAATTTATTAAAAAAGATTTTTAAGATATTACAAGATCAAAAATGAAGTATATTGTTCCTCTAAACCTACATACTTATATTATCAATTGAGAATCACTTGCGACAAAGCCGGGTCGATTCGCTTTCTTCTCAGAAAATAACGTCTTATTTCATCACACACAACAAGAAGGCAAGCAAATGGCACTGCATACAACCATTCTGATAACCTAAATTCAATCCAACAAATAAAACTCAACGATAGGAAATATTGCTATTTTGTCATATTTAAAATTTACAATCCAAAAATGTTTATACTTACGCAATTGGTACCAGCCCAGTCACAAATGAGATCTTGGGCACGTAGAGCAGCAAAGCAGCTAACACAAGTTCGGAAAAAATTGCCATGTTCATTCCCCAGTTCCTATTAAAACGCCAATAAAGTATTTTTTCCATTAACATTTTCGCATTATCAAATGTAGGTCGAGAGTTATTGAATCTGTAATCAGCGTAAGTTTACACTAACATAAAAATTGTTTTCCGAAGGCTAGCCGTATGTCCTTTACAAATCAGGATATTTGCTACTTGCATCACCACAATCGCGATAAAGAAAGCAGATTGACACTGCGCCTCCAGTCTTTTCCTTGCGTCATATGTCTTTAAGCAAATTAAAAAAACAATAAAAATTTCGTATGCAAAAAATAAAGGAGCATAAACATAACTTATGTAAATTCTTACCCACTCTTGCCCAAAAATATCATCTTGAAGGTCATTCACAGATTTAGAATTCCACAAGATCCTCACCCCAATAATTTTCATCGGAGAGAATCCATAGGACGCCATCGTTGCAAAATATGAAAAGAAACCTGCCGCTAGCTCAAACATGGCTGTTTGAGTGTAAATATGTAACATGAGTTGTGACGTGATCAGTTTAATCGATTTTGGATGCCAAGTTCCTCTTAGAACGTCAGTCTCCATTTTTTCATAGCAAATTGAAATGGCTGGAAGAATATCTGTTCCTAACACAGTTAACAACATAGCCATGCTAGCGAATGGCTTAGGTATCTCCAGAAAAATACTGATTCCTGAACAATACAGTTGAGCAATGTTGTCAGTCATCGTGTACCTGAGCAACTTGTTTAAATTCTCAAATCCAAGCCTTCCCTCTTCAATGCCTTGAACAACAGTAGCAAAATTATCATCCAGTAAAACCATGTCTCCAATTGCCTTGCTGACTTCTGAACCAGTGACCCCCATCACAATTCCGACATCTGCTCGCTTTATGGCTGGACTGTCATTGACTCCATCTCCTACCACGGTTACTCGATGACCCAACCTCTGAAGGGATTCTACAATCAAGTATTTCTGTTCTGGAGTTGTTCTTGCAAATATAAAATCGCCACTTTGACTTAAAATGGCGTCCAGTTGGGGTGGCTCCAATCCTATCAAATCTTGACCGCAGTAAACTTTCTCTGGCTTACGCAAATCCTTATCTGAAGTAATTCTCTTGATGGATTCGTTGCTATTTACACCAATTAGTGTGGCTGGTGCTGTGCTTGGATGTGGCTCAAAAATTCCAGTTGCTCTTGCGATCGCAGTGGCTGTGATATGATGGATCTCCAGTTATCATCACAACTTTGACGCCAGCTCTTTTACAGTTGATTATAGCTAAAAATATTAAAAACTGCGCTTAATAAATTTGAATTAAAATTACAATTAAAATTAAAAGTAATTTACCTTGTGGGATGGCAGCTCTAGGAGGATCAATCATGCTCATCAGCCCAACAAATCTTAAGCCCATGTGAAGGAACTCTGGTTTATCATTGTCGTAATCGTAGTTCTCATCAAATTTATCTGTTGGAAGAAGTGCGTCAGCAAACCCGATTATGCGATCTCCAACGGACGCCAGTTTTTCTAGAATAGTGTAGAATTTTGCCTTCCATTTATCATCAAGGTTGAACGCTTCTTCTTTGATGAGGATACTGCTACACAACTTGAATATCTTTTCTGGAGCTCCTTTCACCGTCAAATAATGCTGGGGTTTCCCATCCGGTTGTTTTACTTCATACACAAATATTTGAAAGCTTTGTTCGAGAGTTAAATGGGCGTTCATAAATCTTCTTGTACTTTCTTCTGTACTTTGTCACACTTCCCATGTGAGTCTCCATAAATCTCAAAATCGCAGCTTCAGAAGCGTCACCTTGCACTTCCCTCCGAAATATTGGTTTATCCATTTGATGAGGCTTGAATCGTGCTCTGGAACACAGTCTCGCAACACGAGCAAGAGCCTTGAAACCTGAATCATTTGGTTTGAATCGGGCGTGCCCATCTAAAAACTCTGACGTATCTGCTTCCGCAACCCTGTCGTCAAACCAGAGATGCGCAATTGCCATCCTGTTCTGTGTGATCGTACCTGTTTTATCTGTACAAATGCAAGTTGTGGAGCCCAATGTCTCAATAGAGTGAAGATTTTTCACAACACAGCTTAGCGACTGCATTTTTTTCGCGATAAGTGCAAGAAGAATGGTTGACGTCAGGGCTAAACCTTCAGGCACATTGGCTACGACTACAATCATAACGTAGACTAAGGCACCCTTCCAGTCATTATCCAGTATCATGTACACAGCAAAAAAGAATGCTCCAAAGAACACAGCTTGAAGAATTAAGAGTCTCACCAGTTTATCTAGCTCTATCCTTATTGGACTTTCAGATTTGGACTCAACATTGATTGCCACCTCTGCCACCTTCCCCATCAAAGTATTTATCCCGACATTAACCACCACCCCTTTCGCAAAACCTTCCAACGCGTAGGTGGAGTAAAAAGCCATATTTTTTGTTTCAATTGGATTATTATTGGTACAAATAGAGCGACGTCGCTTCGGATCAGACTCTCCTGTTAACCCCGAGTTATCAACGAAGAATTCATGACTCTCAATAATTCGAATGTCTGCTGGAACAACGTCTCCATAACTAAGCTGAATCACATCTCCAACGACCAGCTCAGACGATGGGATTTCTACAAACCGTCCATTTCTTCTGGCTAATGTGTGTGAGCGGTTGGCTCTGCTTGAATCGAGTATTCGTTGGGATCGTACTGTTTGATAGTGGAAAGAAATAGTTGTAACGGTGATGGCAAATAGGAGTGCCCCAGCAAATATCAAATGTTCTATAATTTTCTCTCTCAAACAGATCCAGCGAATTATGAACATGGTCAAGCTAAAAACGAAGCAGATCCAGATGAGGGAGTTCAAGCCTAGAACAATCGATTTGAAAATCTTCCAACAGGAAGAAGGAGGGATTGGTGTTGAGAACTCGTTGGAGCCATAAGTTTGCCTGTTCCTGTTAGCCTGATGTTCTGTTAACCCTTTTGTAATGCTTCCGCCATAACGATCCAATAGGCGCCTTACTGGAATCTGATGGACGTCCGTATGCCAAGGAACTTCACAAGGAGATTCTTCCACTTTCTTTAGCTGAATAATAATTGTCAAAAGAACATGCTAGTTAAGAAGAGTCGAGGATTGCTGAAAACTAAATATGAACAACAGGATTCTGCTTTCCTTCTTGACTTACACGGGGATCCGGTTCAAATTTTTTATTGAGAATTCCAAAAACGTCGAACCGCTCGGGTCGGATTTTTCCAACCATTTTAAAAAGCAAGATACCATGTACAAGTAGAGCACAAAGAAATTATCAATAAAATCAACTCCAGGGAGAAATGAGTCAATGTTGGAGCATGAGTAAATGAACTCGCTATCAGAAGAAGTAGTGTCACTAAAGGACTCTGGCTTCTTTGTCCCCTGCTTATGGTAGTTTTGATGCATTGATTGTAAAAAGTGATTCTTTCTATTTCGCACAACAATTTGTGCACAAAAATCAAGCAGAATGTATATTTTATTAATATTCTGGAGTAAGTGCCTCAAAAAAATGTGTGTATTAATTCAAATTCGATTCGCTAATAACTGGTTTACTGAGAATTATTAATGAAATATTGGGAGTGGTGGAGGAGCAAGTAAAATATGGTGTGATGTGATGATAATGTAGTTGTTATTGTGCTGAGTTAGTTCCAATGACTGAGAATGAGCTTTGAAGAGTAAGGTGAGGTCATTTAAGTATGTACGCGAGTAATAAAATGGAAGACAAAAGATGATTGTGATGGACGTCAAATGGCAAAGTCAAAGCAGTGACCATCTCCTCATTTTACTGACTTGGTTTACCGTTTCTCGCACTAAGAAAACTATTCCAGTTCACTTGTTTTTCACGTTTGTGGCAATGAATGTGCACGATTTGAGATTAGGGATTCAAATTATCTGTTTCATTAGCGTCCACTCGTGAATTTTCAATACTCAGTTTTTCGTTTTGCTTGACAACATGAAAGCTCAGAGATGGAGAAGAGTGTGTGATTAGTCAACTAATTGGACTAGAATTATCATATCATTACACTCAATGTGTAATATATGCTGATTAGAAAGCATGGAACTTTGTCAAAAAGAATAAAGCTTCTCCTTTTTCTAATACATCCTCTTTCATCATCATATAATCATTAGATCATTACAAAAATGTCTGTTAAGTTCAACCTTTAAATTCGCAACGCAGTTTTTTCATCTTTATCTTGGAAGCAAGAAAAAATGTAGTAAATAAGTAGAGTTCACTCATGCGGAATAGTTTTTAAAGCTTTTTTTATTAATTAAAATTAAATGCAAATTTTCACTTTAAGAACTTGTCAGAGTTTCTCATTAATTCTACTTTGGTTAGGCGACAAAGAATTATATGCTAGACGGTACTGCTCGATTTTCGCTTACGACATACCACACACAACAAGACTGCAACGACGATTAAGGCAATACCTACGCCGAGAGCGACCCACCTCACAATGTTGATAGTTTTTATGGGGGATTCCACCCGAGATTTGAAGTCGTCCACATCAAATTCACAAATTGATGCTGCCTGAATTTCATAAAAAGATATAATATGTAATCTGTTCGTATTGAACTTTAAAACTTTTTATGGTAATTATAATGAACAAGCTTCAAGCGAACCTCATCAACCCAAACAATTGGAAATAAAAATCCCTCTTCCGGAACATTTATCAATTGATTAACGGGTTTTTTCTTCACTTCAACATTAATTTGAATCCTTTTATGAGCATTAAGTAGGAGTCCAGTTCTCTACGAAAATTAAAAACCAAGTTACAATTTAGGTTTACAATTGCATATCATATATTTATTTTGCTTTTGTATAATAGTAGTTTGAGTTCTTACGTGTTCAATGTCAATTATTGTCTCATGCTTTTCTCTATCAGGAACAAGACCCATAGCTTGAGAAAAGCCTTCATAGCCATCCAAAAAGTATGGCGTGGACAAGATTATAGGCGCACCTAACAGATAATACAACCAATTTTATGGACTTCATTTCATATTTTTAAATAACCAAGATAATTTTCATGTATTCAAACTACCATTGCGGCAAACGCTGACGTCAATGATGCCACTCTGGCACTCCGTCTTATTTTCTCGGAGACAGTAGCACATGTTGTCTGGATTTTGGGCAGGTCCTTGCAAAAGCTCTCTTGACGGGGCAAAGCGATACGCCTTCAAATCGTGAACAGTAATTTCTTCCTTGAATGAAAGTTTGAGGGTAACGACACAGATCTGTATTGAATATAACGATTGAGTCTTCTTTTTCAAGGAAAGGTGGAAAAATTGAGCCATCAGAACCAGATAAAGCGTTGCATTCCGAGCTATTCCAAAATGGGAGAGAAGGACTTCCGTTCCAATTTTTTATTCTTCCAAATCGGTCTGCACCTGTAGCTCCAGTGTAAATTTCAAATTCACCATCAGTCGTTCCATTTCGTCCCTTATAGATTCCGAAACGTAAGCCATCAAATTCGGGTGGAAGCTCGAAGCCTAAAGAAATAAGGATCCCGTAGGCGCTGACGTCCCAACCTTGAAATGTTACTTCACCAACCGTAACGTCCTTCCTAATTATGCGTTCTAAAGGAAGCATACTTCCAATTGCTCCCAAAAGTGGGTCAACTGGCACCCCAGGAGGGACTAGTGCTTCAGCCGCACTAAGCACAGCCTTAGAATTAATCAAATTCGTTTATTAAACCTATCAGATTTATATTCTATATAAGTTTGGGTTAAAGTTGTTGCGCAAGCATACCACGAATGGAAGATTGACAACATTGACTCTATCACTCTCAGATAGATTTCCTGATTGTTCTTGATCAAAAAAGTATGTAATTTTCTGCTCATATATTACAGTCTCTTTGCATGACTCTGAATGTGGATCAATTTTTTGACGTCGTTGCCTATTCAGTTCAGAATATTATATTTATATATAACCTATTAATTTCTTCTAGTTTTTATAGAATGCAAATCCGCGAAGAAGTTGGCAAATGAAGACTCAAATTATTTGCACCATACCTGTAAACATATGGACCCAATTCCTGCAAAATTGGTGAAGCAGTCCCCGCTTCAACATCATCAGGATTGGTCACGTTGAAAATGTAAAAGTTAAGATAGATCGGGGACTCAATGTCAGCCCATTTGTTCCAAGTATCTGACCCTTTCAGAAGCCTCAGCTCCTACATAATTTAAAAGTAATTACGCCACTTCACCTTCAAGTTTAGAATTCGATTTTAATTTTTATACGGAAAGCTTAAATACCTTCTCAATAGTGTTATCTACAACATTAGGAAACACAACAAATCCTAGAACAACTGCTAAAATTATTACAATTCCGCCAAGGACGGATAAAACGATTGGTGATGCTTGCATTATGTTCTATATTTAAAAACAGGTCAATGTGAAGAGTTTAAGAAGTATTCCGTTGAAGTTGGCGTCCAAAAATACTTCGCAGTAAAGGAGCTGGACACATACTAAATTAATCTCGGTTTGGATGACCGCTCAAAGGACACAAAAACATTTGTCCTGGATTAGTGGGTTTTCATGCTTATCAGAAACGATTAATACGGATTTGGTATACGTAATCAAAGTAGGTGCTGTAGTGATTGATCATTTGAATATAATGCAATAAAACAGTTCGGATTTTGATAGGAGGTCAGGAGTCCATCCTTCATCTTACAATGACGTACGCATGCGTATTTTCAGGACGAAGAATTTTCTCATCGTCAATTTTATGTATACGATTTATGTTTGTAGTTTGTACTTTGTTATTCGCTTATATCTCGGTGATGTATCATTTAATCATCCTATCACCACTGTTAGCATTAAAGATGAAGACTAAGCCATAAATCTTGTTAAGCACCATTTTTACAATCTCTGTCAGTTTCGTTGAATAAAAAAGAATGCGAAAGTGATATGATAATTTAATACTTCAAAATTCATTGAATTTGCATTCATTAGATTGCATGCCTTTTTGTCTCAACGAGTTGGCATGTACTTAGGAATTATAAAGAAGTTGAGGTTTGACGAACGTATGATTCATTTATATTACATCACTGCAAATGATTTTTTAAATTGTGAATATGCATTAACGATCATATGTATATAAATATGGCATTTTTAATTTTATGGAGTCGACTTGTATGCATTCGTTTTTATTATAGTATATAGAAAAAGAATGCGAAAGTGATATGATAATTTAATACTTTAAAATTCATTGAATTTGCATTCATTAGATTGCATGCCTTTTTGTCTCAACGAGTTGGCATTATACTTCGGAATTATGAAGAAGATGCGGTTTGACGAACGTATGATTCATTTATATTACATCACTGCAAATGATTTTTTAAATTGTGAATATGCATGCACGATCATATGTATATAAATATGGCATTTTTAATTTTATGGAGTCGACTTGTATGCATTCGTTTTTATTATAGTATATAGCTAAATACACTTTTTACACAGCTAAATGCAACTTTTGAAGTGGTAAATTTTGTGTCTAAACTTGAGAAAAAATTCTGTACACCCGTGCATTTTAATAGGGTGCTATTTTGTCCAGGTAGGTGATGTGCTTCTGAAGAATCTTTTGTACAAGTCGTTTAAACTTGAGCTTCTTTTTCAGCTTCTTAATCTTCTTTTTCTTCTTCTTCCGATACTTTTTGTAATCTATAGTATTGAAAACCAAAATAACGATGCAATAAAGTTGTAAACAATTTAAATGCGTCAACAAATAGCTAAACAAATTTATAATTATAATTTTTTGCTTACGTTTCGAGTTGAGGATTTCCTCATCAGTCAAATCTCCAGGTTTCCATCCATAAGGATGACTCACACCAGGACCTGAACCGTATTGATTGGGACCACCCGGGACCCATCCAGAAACCGGTCCCCACCCCCAACCAGAATCGTGATGATGATGATTATTAGCTAACCACTCGTGATAGCTAGTCAATCGCATAACATTTATAACATTTAATTAAAACTCAAGTAAACATCTCTCAACATTTGTAGCTCTCATTTGGAAAAAATATAGATGATATAAAAAGATTCTTATCCTTTTCGGCAGCTCTCGTAAAGATGAGTGAAGATGAAGAGAAACAAATGTTTGGAAGTTAATTATTTGTTGTAGTGATTCATAAATATGTGTATTTATTATGTGTTTGTGCATATGGTGTGTAAAATGTTTTAGGTGAAATTTGATTCAAAGTTGAAA
>JAANSM010002067.1:0-16122 GCA_036850725.1 Orchesella villosa
GAGTAAATGAAGTGTACATAAAACGGAACATTTCCATTAGAATAAAATGCTAAAGCATTTTGAGCCGTTCATTTATATTTCTGCTGGTGATAATGATGCCTTGCGGTCAGATTTTTAAACTCATGGCACAGCGCAACGGCAGCGAACACAAGAACACAGCATGCATATGGTAGCGTTTATAGTTGTAGTGTGGAGCAATAAAACAAACAGAAATATGGTTAGTAGTTTCGTCATAATGATGGCAATAATTATAATGAGACCGCATCACATCACACGCAATCTAGTGGAGTATATATCGTTGTGTACGTACAAAAGTACAAGGGAAGAAGAGAGGTGTGCTATGTCGATGTCGATGCCAAATGCGAATTCATCTCAAACGCCGATTTAGTTTGCTTTCGTAAAACTTCATCCGCCCGCTTAGAATCAAGCACAGTCGGTGTCGGTATCGCTTCTTTAAATCAGGATAATATACAATCCAATCCATGTATTTGTGTAGTAAGTGTATCATCGCTCGTCTCGTCTCGTCGGCTCAGGTGAGTGACTAGAGGAGATACAGATGTAACACGGGTTGTACACATGAATGAATACATTATGTTAATGACAAGAAACATTTTACCGTTCTCATCAAAATATGTGTAATGTCTTTACACAACCAAACTAAGCTCCACCATCATATTATACAAGCTTGTTCTGTTCTTGCAGTATTGCTGCTGCGTGGAGGAAAATGATAGTTTTTTGGGAGAGAGAAGAGAGGTATTTGAGATGGGAGCTGTGAGCTTCGTCTCTTTTATCTTTCGTGTGAAAATTTGTTCCGCAAAGTGAGGAAGATAATCTTTTGTAAAGGCTTTCCGTTTATATAGGAAAGACACAGTTGCCGTGTACTTTGAAAGTAATTGTCTGCCATTATTATGTACGTTTGGTAATATTATGTAATTTAATTTCAATGGCGTACTCAACTCAACAGCCTTTCTTATCTTGGGTAAAGGCGTGGAGGATGGAGGATGATGCGAAAGTCCCTTGAGAATCTTTGGAATGGTTTCATGTGCAAGATAGTAGTAGTGTGTTATATGGATATATTCGATGGGGTATCATTAATGCATCACGCTTTACTGAATAAATCAGGTTATAAGAGGGAGACGTGGAAATAGCCGATGAGATTAGGATTATGCATGCATGGAGGAGGAAAGCGGTGAAAAAAAATGTCGAATCTACTTGTAATACTTACCATGTAAAATGAAAAGGAGATTCTAATTGAGATGGTGGTTTAAAATTTGAAATTAGTATTCATACGTTAAAAATAAGTCATGATTATTATGATCATTTCCTTTTGGTGCTGCTGCTCAAAGTCAAGTGGAAACATTTCGTTTGGTTTTATGATTTGGTTAAACATTGGCTATGGCAATTCGAACCAAGTTAATAATTTCCTAAATGGTTTTTAGCTTTGAACCAAATCCAAAAAAAATGTTGCAACGATCAATTAAGCTTTCATATTTTGTTGTTGAAATATGACACGCTCGGCTTAATAAGACGAGGCAATTTATTAAAACTCAGGTTTAGTGACTCAAGGCGAAGGTAAACAAGGAAAAATGACAATGATGCACTTCTTTCCTCTGAGTTATTTTGATTTAAGTCTCTTTTCTTCGCCTCTCACGCATGATTCAGATAAAAAAATGTCACTTGAAGCAACAACGACAGGCGTACTTATTGCTTCCCTACAAAGGCTGAAATGACTATAGGGATGATGTTTAGTTTTGGGAAACGCAAAGGTATTAATGCACTTTTATGACTCGCGTGCGTGCACTCAACTAAGCCTATCTTTTGAGAGAAATAACACTTGTGCAGTTCATTTCGTCATTGTGACAGAAAAAAAAGAAAATGGGAATCATCAACAAGACTGAAATGAAAATGGGGAGAAAGAAAAAACTAAAATATATATACACGAGAACAGGGAATGACATGACATTCTATTATTCCAATTCATTCTTACTTTTTCCCATCTCGTGTTTTACCCTTATTTGACGAGAAAACAAAAGAAAAACTAAAATATATATACACGAGAACAGGGAATGACATGACATTCTATTATTCCAATTCATTCTTACTTTTTCCCATCTCGTGTTTTACCCTTATTTGACGAGAAACCAAATTGCAACGCTGTCAAATGAAAGGACGACTTGGTGAAAAAAAACACAGGTTTTATTACTGTTATTGCACCCAGGAAAAAACGGATGTGGTGTGTGTGTTCCGTGAGTTGCGGCAGTGCAGTTTATATTAAAATAACATGGAGATAGGGATAAGGATTATCAATGATGCAAAGAATGAGTCACCGTCACCTTTATCCTTTGTGATTATTCACAGATTTCGTGATTACTCTGCATAACCTCATCGTATATAACGTATTATGTACTTTAGGTTCAAATTATCATGAATCTTGATGATGTCATGTTTGTCATGTAAAAAATCGAACGATCACGATCATTGCTCTCAAGTTGCAAGTAAATAATGCATCAGAACGTGTGACCATGCCGCATTTTGGGATTAACTGCAATTAATAGCTGAGTAATCAGTGATCCCAAAAAAATTGTACCTCCAAATTGTTTCATATGAAATTGTTCTAAACAGCTGAGAAAGAGACTTGCAAAAGGATAACTTGGAAAGTTATTTATGCTGAAGGCTCCGAAGCAAGCTTAAACATCCGGAAATACACCATTTCCTTCATTCTCTCATCGTTCTTTAGTTGGTTACAATAATGTTCAATAAAAGAAGAAAAGCTGGTGAAGCAACGAAAACTGAATGCTTTCTATACGCACGAATGCATAGTGTACAAAACTTTGAGGAAAATGTGTTTGAAACGGAAGTTTTCCTTGCGTTGCCGTTGAATAACGATATGTTTAGCTTCACAATTACACTAGATACTCGAAAATATATGCGTTTCTTATGTACCTATTCACTTGTAATGCAATAAAATAGGGAGATACTCATCTCATATTCTGTTCGCCAAGAATATTACATGAAAATATGGAGAAGAATATGATCGAATCGACTCAAAAAAAACTTTTGTAATATGCATTCTATCATCAACAGAAGAGGCGCCTAATTTCCATGTTGCTTCTCTACCAGACAGCAGAAGGCGAAGTAAATGTGTATTTTCCGTATTTTCCCAGCATACCGACTACCGCCGTAGATATTTATTAGATAGTGAATGAAGTATGACAGCTTTTTCCGTATGTAACTATCCAAGTTTTTACACAGCCACCACCTTGCTCAAATGCTCAGTGAAATATCCTATCTTTTTTTCCAAAAAAACGAAGGGAAAGCATAAATAGTTAACGTCTCAGTATTTTCGTGCTTTCCCTTTAATATCCTCTTCCAATCTTAATAGCAAACAGTATAGGCTCAAGGCTGCATACAAACAAGGTATTAAAAACTCTTTCATTTCATTCCCTGTCTTGTTTTGATTCTTGTTTCTCGAAATGAGCTATTTTGCGTGTCAACAATTAAGGAACAAACAATATAAAAGGAAGTTGTATATCTATTATTATCATTTAGATGGATGGTTGGTCTTGTTTTTCAAAGAAACTAGAAACAGGAACGTAATTCTATTTTAAAGAAATGAAAAGATCAGAGAGGAAAAGGTATGCGTGCATGACTTAAAATGGGAGAAATGTGGAAAACAAAAACAAGAAATGCAATTTTGAACGCTTACTTTATATATTTTAAGAGTTATTTCGTCTTAAATCCAATTGCCTCTTGCATTAGTATACATTACATTGCACTGCATCTAAATTCCATCTTCAATCATTTCATTTTCCTTTCTGGAACATCTTGAATGTTTTTTCCTCACAAGAAAGATATATAAAATAAATTTATATATATTTTGTGTGAGTTTATATCAAGATGAAAGAGAAGATGAGGATGAGACGATACTTTGGCTTAGGTGTGTGTGTGTGTATTCTCCATTCTGATTCTCTATGCAAAAGGAATCGATCCACTTTATTTACCCAAGCTTGAAGCTAGACACTTTTCATGGCTATTTATATGGTCGTCATATATTACAAATCATGGGAAGCAAAAAGAAAGTATAAAGCAAAAGGGAATGAATGACTCTTCTCCAGTGAAAGTGAATGAGATGAGGATGAGGATGTGTTATATATACAAGCGTGTAAACGTATATGGATGCCATCATACTACCATATTAACTAGCGCAGTATATAGTAAAGGAATATTACGATGGGAAAACGGGCATTGTTAAATCTCTGAAAATTGAAATTCTCTTTTGAAATTACGTAATAAAATGGGAAAATGCACAAGGGTTCAAGTCGTAAAAAGGAACCTTTGGAAGTAGTTATCTTTTTACATGAGATTTCCATACAAAATATATCCTCTCGTTTCTAAGCCTTTTGCAAGAGGAGTAGAGAAGGAATAGGAGGAGCAGTAGCTAGTAGCAATGAGCAAAGAAACATTTTCAGCAGTTGATTCTCTTCCTGCATAGCAATATAGACGTATGTTTGTATAAATTCCCTTACTACGGAAGCTAAGAAGACAGTTTAAATCCTTCTATAATATAGAATGAATATATATCTCTCTTTCTATATATTTTTTGCATATTAATTTCAGCTAATTTTCATCAACTTCTGTTTTTGTTTACTTTACACAGAGAGAGAGAGAGAGCAAAAAGCTCTTGTTCCTCCTCTGGCAAGTTTTGTGTAATGTAAAATAAGAGATAATATTGTAACTACATTCCCTAAGGCATATTTACACGTAAATTTCGAAACAAAATATTGACGTTTTTCTTCTTGTCTTTAGGCAAATATAAAGATACAGATTACATTTATGCAATAATCCAACATCACAACTATGTACATAGAAAGTAGTATTGCATTACTGGGATTGCGTGGGTATGTATGCACTCTGTAGAAATGTGTAATAATCCTTTTTGGAAAAAGTATAAAGATAAATGTTATTATTACTTACCACGCGCAACACACACATTCGTTATCATAATCCAAGCTTTTTTATGGCATGCCTCGTATTGCTATTTCTGCATCAAACGAGAACCCGGCTACGAACAAGAAGCACCAGAATAACATTATACGCTCATGGTTCATGTACGTTCCAATTCCTGCAAAAAAAATTTGGAACATCTCTATTTCAACCAATCTTTGATTCATACTCGTAGAATGTATCATATTTATATCGTTATTAGAAAAGGAGAGTAGAGTAGAATCCATATGTATATAGTTATGGTGTAAGCTGATCATAAAAAGTTTGCACTCGTAGTAGTCATTCGACCACACATAAAAATCTCAGATGAGATCCATGAAAAACTTTGTTTACGTACGGAAGTACAAACGTAAACTATTATATGATCCCAGGGCATATGGCAAATGCAAAGAGTAAAAGGGAAAGTAGAGCTTGAGCTTATCATCCTGGTCTGGTATTCTTTCTGGGTGTCGGTCGGTAGACCATGGCCCACACACACACACAAGCAAACGGAGTATCTGTGTATAAGTATAAAGTACATGTGAGCACACCAAAGTGACGGTGCCAATGCCCTTGGCAAAGATAATATTATGGATGTGATGGCACGAAACGAACAAATACGTAATGAAATAGATAGTAGTGATGCTGATGCTGGAACTGGTTAGTGGAAGCAAATTTTTTTGATGTTTCTTCTAAACTTTTGGGTATGGACCGTGGTGGATATATACTTTTTTTGGAGGGATCAGGAGCCAAACCAAACCAGAACTGGATCATGTGTGTGTATTCATGTGCATTTGTGTATGTATTTTAGGTCTGGCATGAAAGTAGGCTTGAGTGAGTACATCGCTTCAGTGGGTTCATGACCAATTTACTGCAGAGATAATATCCCATTATATTCACCGGAATGATAGAGAGCTGCATATGGAAATTGGTGGTAATGGGGAAGGAAAAGTAGTAAAAAGTCAGTCGTCGACATCACTATTATGTTGCAATTTAAACGAGAGGAGAGAGAGAGAGAGAAAGAGAGATGCTGAATTTGTACTCTAATTTCTACCTACTTTTTATACTGTTGGCACTATATACGTATACTACTTTCTTTATGTCTCCAACATTTTGCACCAAAACACAAAGCACATAAGCAACGCAAGTTGTCTGATAGGGAGCAACTAAACGAAGCATGTTGAGCTATCACTTGGTAGTAAAAAAAAGTTTTAAAGTGTCAGTTACGGCTTCGCAATATTATTCGGAAAAGAGAGCAATAATAATTTTATGTTTGTGCAGAGAGAGAGAGAGCAGACGAGACGAAGCAGAAGGAAGCTCGACAAGTTAAAGAAAAACAAAGTAGATTCTTCCTGCAGCACAAAATGAGATATATTGTATTCGCAACAAAAGTGTAGTAAGAATATATACAAAGTAAAGTATGAGCGATTACACAAGACAAGATAGAAAAGTTTGTAGCAAGGAAGTGGATGCAGATGGTGCGCTCTTTTGTTGCTATTATTATTTAATGGAAAGGCGGTTGTTATTAAGCAATAGTATGATTTTTCATGGTCGATATAATATCTAATAAGAACTTCTTCTCTCTCTCCCTCTCTCATTCTCGTTCTTATTTCCTACAACTTTCGCCAACTCCAATTTTCCCCATCTTTCATCATCATCTTATCGCTCAAATTTGCACGCACATTCAACATTCATACAAACTCAAGAGAACACGTCTTACATCTCTGCCTGCAAGTCAGGAAACTTATTAGGAAGCGTGTGTGTGTATGCGTTCCGTTCGTTGACCTGATTTCCTTCTTTGAATTCATCCAAAAAAGTAATTTCAAAACGGAACGAATGAGCAAAATAGGAAAGTTAACTGGAAGCTCAAAGCCTTTTTGTTGCTTCTGTCTTATTTTTAATTTCCATGCTTCCTTTCTCTTTCCCCTTCTCCTCCTGTTTCTTTCACTCTTCAATTCTTAATTTACAAGTCTTTCTTTCTCCTCCAAAATTTGTACACAACAAAATTGATTTAAGGAATTGACTACCACTAAAAACGGATTTCAGTTTAAGATATTTTGATGAAAGCGTGGGATGTAAGCTGATAAGGAAACAATCTGTTAAGGCTTTGTAGGAAAGTAGAAGAAGGGAATTTGTACAAATAACTAAAACGCTGATTCAGCAACTTTTACTTTTCTCTCATCAAAATGTGCGAATGTGAGTGACATGAAAAACACAATCTACTATAGATATATGTACGTATTATGTATTATTTTCGGTCATTGCCACAGTCCCACACAGCTTTCCTTGGTATTGCCATTGTCTTCGTCTCCCCTCACGGATGACAGAAATAGGAAAGAAAGTTTATGAGAAAGTTGACTTTTTCCTACAATTTCCTCCACTTCTTGTCTTGTTACATAAAAAAGTATATATGCGTTCTAATTTTGGATCGTGATTGTTGAAGCAAAAAATTACTTAAATGTGCTAAACGACATGACTGTAACTAACAAGCAAAAGTGGAAAAAAGTTTATCGTTCATCATTCATCGTTTGCAATATGATTCTAAATAAGTTACTCATCTGTCCTATTATTAGAAGGTAATGAAACAGAAAAAAGGTAGAGCAACAAAGGTAATTTACAATAGGAATATATAGGATATATTTGGAGTAGAGTAGAGTTTGTAAGTCTAGCACACGTGGAAGTATATATAGACGAGAAGACGAGGGTAATGTTGTGTTGACAAAGCAGAAAGTGAGGAGATCACCCTAGAATGAATCAAATTCTATAAAAAATAAAGTTTTTTACGGCCCATTATGTGTAATGCGAATGTGTGTAAGGTTTTTTTATTGTTCCCTTTAAAAAAAAGTAAACGAAATTTGTCACGCTCCCTTGAATTCTGCTAACTGACTAGATTTGGATATCTACACAGTTTCTCTCTCTTCCCATTTTTTCTTACTTTCTTCCTCCTCCGCTTTCTAAGAACTGAGCTTGATGTGAAGCAACAGACAAGGAAAGTAAAGGCGACGCGACGGAAGGAAGGAAAAAAGAGGAAAACTTATAAACCTATTTATTTTTTCGCTCTCTTTTGCTTGTTACCAGTTTTCGTTTTATCTTCAACTCCAGGGAGTCACCTATGCACGTAATATTCTTCTATATATTTACCTATATATACCACCATGACACAACCATAGCATTTTGTTGTGCTCGGCATTTTGCTAGTTTCGTTTTCTTTGAAACGCAAAACATATATGATGATCAACTTTCTTCAATCGAGAAAATTCTTAAGTTAAATAAGCTGTTAGTGCTATATTGCTTTCGCCACGTGGTATGTTCATGCTTAGTTGATACTTTACAATTTACAATCAAAACTTAGTCAACTATGTAGAAACACTTTTTAAATAAGACGCACAACCATTTTTTCCCTTGAAAGTTGGAAGAGGATTTGGTGTAAATTCCTTGTAAAAGTATGTACGCAGAAGAAGAAGAAAGATGTTTTGATGAAGAATGTAAAAAATATCGACATCATTTTGAGATTCTTTTCTCCAAAAATTTTCTTCATGAAGATGCCATCGTGGATAAGTGAAAGTCATTCAACTCCTTTTCCTCAGTACATATATGATTCATTCACTCCATGATTTTTTTTCCTTTTTAGTTCTGCAACTGACAGGAATACATTTTTTGACCATTTTTGTAAATGTTTTTTTTGCTTGTAAACTAAAAAGTACTTTTTTTCTCAGTATTCTTATTCTACACGGCATGTAAAGCACTTAGGACTTAGGAGTACATAGAAATAGCATCACGTTGTAACATTCTTTTATGTCTGTTTATATTTTATATAAAGTCTCTTGCATTTTTGATCAGTTTTTTCGAAGAGAAAATGGCGGACCCAGCAGAGAGAGCCCATAGGAAAATGATGTAATACAAGAAAAGTTGGATGTTGGATATGAACATTTTTTTTGCAAGTTTTCCCTCGCACACACAACACACACCATATACCACCACACCAAAGCAAAGTCCCTTATTGCCACTTAAAAAAGAGAAGATGGTAAAAACTAAGAAAATGTGAAATAGTTTCTTTTGTTGTTGGTGATGTGATGTTGGGATGCTAACCTTCTTGCTTTAACTTTATCTTTGAGTCATGCCACATTTATGTAGACCCGTTTGCGATAGCCATGTATAGCCCATTCAGATATGTTCCTTATTCTCCACTCAATTCACTATGCTATGCATTGTGAATACACACTACACTACCTCCACAGCACACTCTCGCCATACTTTTTTTTCTAAAGAGAAAAGAAGCATCTGATGTGATGTTGTTGGTTTTAATGCTCAAACTCTTGTTTCCCCCTCTCTTCCTCCTCTCCCTATTCAACTCTCAACTCAACTGGCCATTACAGCAACTGGAAAATGGTCATATCTCCGGAGTTTTAAAAGGCCATCCAGGAAATTGCATTGTGTTGCATAATAGGGCCACTGGAGAAAGTATGCCTTCTGCTTTTTAAAAACAACAAGATGTTGTTGTTGTGTTTTTTTTGCTCCATATCAACTACATTCTTTTAAACTTGTTTCTTATCCATTCGGTATTTTGTACCGTTGTGGATTAGGGATGAGGGTGCTGTGCTCTGTACAGCTCTAGTGCTTTTTACGTACTTTAGGTTTTGGTACAAAAAAATAAAAAGTTTTCTTTTATAGCTGAATGAAATCAACATTTCAAGAACAACAAAGAAAACAAGAAGAACAACAACTTGCTAGAAAATCGTGTCTAGAATGATTCCGTGTGATACATAATATTTTGGGTTGGATATGGAATGGAATATTTGCACTAAACTTGGTTTCGTTTTGCGTTGTAAAAAAAGGGTAGAAATATTATAAACTCTTTTGGAAGAGTTTGTACTGTAGCTCATACATTATTTGTGTGAGACATTTTCAATGTGAACTATATATTAAATGGACTTCTTTTCTTGTTTCCACTTCTGTAGTTTAGTAAAGAAATGGTGGTATGAATTAATGAAGATATTTCTCATTTACAGAAATAACCTCTCTTTCATATTATGCTTTGAGTTTTGAGTAGGCGGAAAATGGTTTTTAGATTCAACTGTGCTTATATATTATATCGGAAGAAGGAGTAAAGAAAGATGGGAATGGATTGTACACATCGGCATCGAGATTTGGCCGTCATTTTCCAATTTGTCATATTGAATATAATGAGAATTCAGATTGCATGGACATTTGCTCAAGCTTGAAAAGAGAGAGAGAACGAGAGTTTTCTTGGATTTCGATTCAATAATCTAAATTGGAAGTGGGGCAGAAGGAGAAGGAGAGCATATAGGAGCTCGGAGTCTTTCTTTTCCTCCCTTCCATTATTACTCATTATTCATTATTGTCGCATTTCATTTCACTTTCCGTTTTTCTGCTCGTGCACAAGACTAATGAGAAAAGACAGCGCTTGTATTCATATTCTGATTACGATATCCCTTTTTACTATATGGATGTATATCTTTTAGCTGAAAGGGGTTGGTTGAAAATTGCTCATTCATGCATTTTGTATTTTGCATGAATGAGAGGAAAACAGCACATCCGTTTTCGCAAAGCTATTAAGCCATACACTACCTCAAAATGCAGTCATGTCATGTCTTTTCTTCATAGTAGCCGTTGCATGCTCAATAGCTTTATATAAAGGGTGGCCTAGAAAGCAGGGGCTCCTCTCTCTTTCTCTCTCCTTCTTTTTGATTCTTTCTTTCTTTGGGCTCAGTGAAAACACAACAATATATAATGAAAGTGAACGTGTCGTATCTATGCCAGTTTTGAGAAAATCATTCATGGATGTCCATTGAATTTAGTTGCTCTATTTGCACAAAAGAAAGAAAGAGGACGGAGGAGAAGAGCAAGACCATATAAAGAGGGAGAAAGAGACTAGCATCATTTTATTCACTTGGCTGGACTTGCTTCCAGCTTCTCCCCAGATCTGATCCAGTATTATGTGGGATGAGTAGTAAGGACTATCCAATGTGGTGTGGTGTAGTTGTAGTAGTACAGGGAAAACGGATGTCATGTGATTTCGGCTAATGGATTAAAGGAGTCTCTTTTTTGCCATAGTGCTCTAGAATGGGCTATTGGTGGTCGTGCGTGAGAAATTGGGAGAGATAAGATGAGAAAAAGGAAGAAAATGTCCTTTTAGTTCCTGCTCCACTTTGAAAAAGCCTTGTAGTTCTGGGTTCTGGCTCATCTTCTATGGCTATGATGATGATGACGATGATCGTATTTGGCTACTGCGTCTTCTCTTCTGTCTTATGCACGCTTTTGGACTTGCATTTCACTTACTTAGCTTTATATATAGATAGATATATATATTTATCAATTTGCCTTTTCTTCTCAGACTCAGAGCTCAGCTCATCATTTCTTGGCTGAAAGTGAAATCTGAAAACTAGCATACAAAAAAGTAGCTGGTCCTTCTTCCCTTCTTCCCACCACAAGGACAAGGAGAGCATCATATAGCCAATAGAATGTAGATGAAAAAGAAAACTGGGAAAGGGAAACCAGTACACAGTTGTGTTCTTGTCCCATATGAATGTTGCAAAAATATACTTTAGTATACAGCCTCAACTCAGCCCTCAGCCTGTTGGCTTTTCCCTGCTAGCAGCAACTTTCCAGATTTCTATCAGATAGATTTCCCTCGACTGTCCGTCCATCCGTGCTCTCGCACATCTTCCGCATCACAAGTAGTCTTTCCTCCTCTACTTCACGCCATCAATGGTAACGTCTTTCCCTCATCCTGAGGAGCATCGAGGAGTCGAGTTGCCCTATCACATCCCATCACAATTCTCAGCTCGTGGTCGCAATTTCTTTTTACTGAGACTCTTCCTTCTACTTCTTCTTCTATATTCTTATAGTTACTCTCTCTCTCTCTCCCGGCTACTTATTTCCCTTCTGGCAATCTCTCTCCATAATACCTACATTTACTGTTTGCTTGTTACCCGCTACAGCTACGCAAAAGAAATGCAATATAATGATGCTTTATGTTCGTCCTGTGTCTGGAATTGCACATGAATTCTAGTCAATACTCGTTGTCACTGTCGTGATGTGATGTGCTTAAAGTGTGTCACAGGTACACTATCATATTATATAGGCTCATAGTTTCTTATATTAATGTATCTACAGTACTTAAGAGGACCACCTACGTACAATATGGAGCTTTGTGAGGGAACACGTTTCCTTGATTGCTCTGAGCACTAGTTTCCTCTGCCCTTTGCCTCCTCTTGTCATCGGGTAAATAGAGTTGAGTAAACTGGAGAACCATTACGGTTCCCAAACTAGTTTGTAGCCCTGTGGAAATAAGTGCTCATTTCAGGGGAAATTAATGGACACATTTTCAAGGGTCAGTGCCCCGCCAGTAATGACATATATCCTGATGTGATTTGATATACCGAATATCCATATTGTGCTCTGGCTCTGTCTGGGTCTCTAGCATATTCTTCCTCATTTTGTATTCTTTTCCTAGAATATATATAGTGAACAAATCTGGGGCTCTAGTTACGATGAAACGATACCTTATATAGAGCACCTTTAAATGCGGCACATTAATTTCCTTGAGCACAATTAGGCATCGGTATAATAATATGATTTCATCAAAACTTTTTTTGGAGCTAGAGGGAGAGAACAATCATTCCAATTAATTTTGTGAAAAAGTGTGGCATAACTGGACGGGGACTGAGATGATTATTTTTTGTCATTGATTGGAATGGAGTTATATACATGTGTATAAGTAGTATAGCTGTTGAGCGTTTCAACTCAACAGCATCTCGTCAACGAGAAGGAAGAATGATGAGGATGAGAATGGGAATTATGTAGGGAATGTCCAATTATTTCTTCTTTCTGTCAAGGATTCCAGAGTTTTCTTGACAAATAAAAAGTGTTGTTGTTGGATTAACATTAACATTCTACCTAACAGCTTCTTGTTTCCTTTGCTGCTATTGGTATAGTGGTCCAAAACCCAAGAAAAAAATGAAAACTACAAAGCCACCTACTGGGAGCATAAAAGCCACAAACATAATCATCGTAATAATCATAATAAGATTGCTTTTTGTTGGCATGTTCAATGTTTGCTCTCTTCAGGAGCAACGCCGTAGTAGGAGTGAAATGGGAACGCTTTTGTTTTAAGAAAAGTAAACAAGCAGCAGCAGTATATAGTTTCTTCCAATCATATTCCCTTTCTTATCCTAATCAGCGTTGTGTATAGTGCATATAGCTTTTGCTACATAAAACGAGAACTGGTATAAACATAAACTACTCTGTCTTCAGCAACAGTCCTGCATGACAAGACATACTGAAAAGGAGAGACGAGACAAATACTCAGCAGAGTTGTACTTTTTCAGGGTGAAATGGGGCTTCAGAGTTAGCTAATATGATACATGGGCGGGTCAGCAACAACTCGCGTAATTACTTCTTCACTTTTTCTCTTCCCGATTATATATATATATAGTTATATGCTCTCGCATTTTCCTCAAGATTACGTTCCACTCACTCTGGAATTCCGAAGAGAGATGAAGAACTCATTTTTTGCTCCTTCATTTCTTGATGATTAAGGAAGTTAGCAAAAAAAGGGCGGAATGTCAACTTCAAATGAGCCAAGTTGTTCTGTTGTTTCCCAGCTTGCTTTTCCATTAGTTGGAATAAGACTAATAAAAATGGGACTATATCCAATATCTATTCTCTTCCTCTTTGGTGTAATAAGCTCAAGATGGTGTTTTGTTTAAAAACAAATGTCAATACTCAATGTTGTGCATATGAGGATTATCTCACAGAAATCAAAGGGCATTGGCTTGGCATGCAATTTTAAGTAGAATACAAATTAGATAACAATTTGCAATTTTAAAACGACATATTATGCAGTATGCTAATTTAATTGGAAATAATTAGGAGTTTACAATTAGTTGGGGGCAACATGCGCCTTTTGATTTTAAGTACAAAGCAATAACAATGTTATTTTCTTTTCTTTTTTCAGAGAGTTCTTCAATTCAACTTCGTTGCTGACGCATTTCACTGGAAATAAGGTAAGCCTGACATTCAATATTGTAACTGAAACGGTTAAGCGTGTGCCTTCAATACTCCAACGAATCCAGCCTGGAAACTAACTAATCCCATTACATAAATGACGTGCATGGCTATAAAATAGTTGCTTATATTCTTACAAAAGGCTCAATTTGTAAATGGTAGTTCCTTAATCCATTCGGTAGAATCTATGCATAAAAGCGCTGTAACTGGAAACCTTTGTGGTAAACCAATATGTACTCTAATCGTCAACATTGAATTGTGTAAGTGGTAAGGAAATACCGAATATTATGGGAAATCAACACGATGCAAGACATTACAATATTTTATGAATGTCAATCGACATTTATAATGCTCGTCGCTAAAAGGATGAAGCGCAGTGCATCAGAATGACATTAAGTGAAATGGAATGCGTTTTATTATTGTCCATTCGGCATTGAGAAACCCATTAGAATTCCCTTTCACAACCGGTCTGTATAGCTAATGCAATTGGCACAAAATGCATTGACGACAAGTTGGATTCCCCTTGTTATGAGATGGATAATAATTCATGCTATTATATTATATTACATTCAACATTATTCTACCACTGAAATATATTGCAGTTTGTATGTCAGCCACAGCGGAAGAACAAACCAGTGGCATTTACGGTAGTATCATCAGGAGAAGAAAATGATAAAACGTGGAGAAATGTAAATGGTAAAGACAAGGAATTTCAAGGCCGCTAACAAACTTTCGTTTGTGTTGCCTCGTCTTTTTGTTAGAAAGGGAACAAGTTTTACATCCAAAATCCCAACAAGATAAAAGTTTCATTATAACGAAACTAAACTACCTTTTGACTATATAAAATATATAAGTCGCGGAAATATTTTGTCCTCACTTTTGTAACATCCACATAATAATAATATTGTCAACCATTTGTATTTAGTTTAGTTTTCTAGTGTACTCTCCACACAATACTCCACTTCCTCTTGTTTGTTTGAGCGGATTGCTTTGGTGAGAGTTTATAGGAGACATTTTTAGGACGGTTTTGCAAAATGCCGACTTGTCAAATAATTCTCTATTACGATTACTATTGCGGATCTTTCTCAATGGATGTTTTTGTGCAGTGCACATCATGCATGCATGTAATCCACTCATACCATCATCATCAACATAATTGAATAGCTGTGCTCAGGAAACAGGAGCGTAGAGAGAGAGAGAGAGTTTTTGTTGGTTGTGAAAAGAGAAAGCGAGAATGAGAGGCAGAGAGAGAGAGAGAGAGAGAGAGAAGGCTGAATTCCATTCCCACATTCTTTTGTCTGTTTTCTCCATGTGTAAGTGCTTTCTTTCTCTATGTCATGTCATGGGAAACAAGAGGAGGATGAAGGAAGGAAGGAGGAAGGAAATGCAGTGTGTACTTTTTGAATAGGAGAGAGAATAACACCACTTCCATTCAATTTTGTATATGTCTCTGCACTTCCCAACTTGAGCCACCTAGTAAATACATATAATGCGGAAGAGAATAAGAATAACTATCTATTTGCAAAATGATAATCGTTCTTTCTCCGAAATGCATGTTGTGCTAAAGTATTACATGTCGTCATCGTCATGTCATGTCGTTTCGTTCTCCTTTTTCCCTACCTTTCGAGTTTTGGGGAAAATAAACTTTGCATCTCACATACATTTTATCAACATCGCATGGTAATCATCATGATCATCATCCACTTTTTACTTTTCTCATTCTCATACAGAAATGAATGCTTGGATGATGCTGATGTGATGTTCTTTTGTGTGTGAATGTACAATGTAGTTATATAAGCCAGAGGAATTTCATATGGTAGTTGGTAATATGTCTTCCAATTCATTTTGAAGAACATTATTATATTGTCAACACCGTATCCTCACATTATGTAAGAATATTCGTAGCATCATTCCTTTTCATAATAACTTTTATATAGAGGTGGAAAAAGTGGTGTCATATGGAGTAATCTATATATATATATAACGGTTGTGAGAAGCTGCTTACTTAAAACTGTGGTTTTCCCCTGGAACATGTAACGATGCAACTTTTTGTATCATCAGAATCCCTTTGTAATCTCGTATTTTCTCGTTACATTATTATTATCGCCT
>JAANSM010002068.1:0-16119 GCA_036850725.1 Orchesella villosa
TTTCCTCAGCTCTATCCTACAAAACTTGAACCTCGCATGGTTTGCATACCCTAGAAAATTCACCTATATTATTATAGTATAGTGCATGTGTGAATTTTTTCTCTCTACAGTTGTTTAAGACAATGAATCATATAAGTATTTACATTGTCATCTTTAAGTTTTATTTGATATATTTCTAAATATGTATCGAATTAATTAGAAACAGTTTTCCTCTTTGTGGAATAAAATCAGTCTATTTTTGGATAAAATTCAATCTCATGATTTTCCTCAATTACATAGATAATAGATGTGCTTGCTAACGCTAACGCACCATCCTTTATCATCTATCCAGGTGTGTCAAATCATATTGTTTGGAAAATCGTTCAAAGTTGGTTCAGTAGATTTTATCCTGAACGTTACTGCACACGTACAGAGAACAGAAAGCTAGGAACAAACTCTACCATACGGTTTTCTATACGCAAATGTGCGTGACTTGTGCAGACAAATATATAAGCGGATAACGCAAATTTGCTTTTGTACTGTTCGGCCAATGAACAGAGGAAAGGTAAAAATGTGCTTTGTCACCGGATATTTGACTGAATCAAGTATTTCGTTTGTATTCCTTTAAACGCAGAGGAATATGCTAGTATATAGAAGGCATAAACAATGTAGACGAGCAAATAATAACGTAAAAGTAGCCGTTGCTACCGTTAATTCTGAAGCCACTTTTGTCAGTCAATGCACTGACTGTACACTTGCGCTATTATATTAGACACTATGTTACGGATTACGGACGGTATTTACGTATCTGTTTTGTATGCAATGATATATGCATATCTACCATGAGTCAGATTTTTTATAAGTACGCGTGGTAGTTGTTTCATGAATTATATCTTAGCTGCTCTGTAGACTTAATTCAGCCAGGTGTGCGATTCATGAACACGCACAGCGGTCGACAATGTGATTTCCACAGTACAGTACGGTGATGATCTGTTTAATATACATAATGTATATATACAAAACAGACGTCAGTATGAAGTAGTACGTACTAAATATATTTCTCCAACCCCATAGAGTCATGACATGTATTACATGGCATATATACATAAACATAGAGCGATAAGTCATTATTGGTGCCTGCAGTTTAGTGACGCAGTTCGGCTGGTTTGAGGGAATGTAAATGTCATTGGCTAGGCTAGAGTAGGTATATTGTTGTACCATGTAACTGCAGTCTCAATCTCTGAATCTCAACTCAAGACGGTTTTTTTGTGAATCTTGCAACTTTCTGGTAGTATTTTACTGAATATAAATAATATAGCTTTGATGTTTTTTGCAGGATATTAAATGAAATGCAGCAGAAAACAAACTCTGCATGAGAGCATTTGAGATTATCAGTATTCATCAGAGCATTGAACAACGTTTTTGTCAAGTGTGGGTTTCTGATTTTATTTGACTATGTACTTATATGTGTATGCTGCATTGCAACTGTTGAAAGAACAATGGATAAAGTCAATCTACCAAAACGTTGATGACTGCATTTACTACTTAATGTATATTCTGTGCTGGCTGCTGCCATTGACTTCTAGGCTTTGTATGCAAATATTCCATGTTGTAGATTCTGTGATAAGAAATGACGGTTCACTACTTACTTATTGAGTTATACCCACTTTGGGTTTAGTGTAACATGGCGAACATGCATAAGGTGTAGCAAGGTGTGTTGAAATATAATTATGATTTAGGTATCACCATCACCAAAGTCTACGGGAATTTGCAAGCGTGGATTGGTACAGAGTTTGCAGAGTGGAGATGTTAGTATCGATCTATTTGATCTGATTCTAATTTACACGAAATTCCCGTCACTATATAATGTAGTTATTGTTCATTGTTTTGTTCCTTTGCTTGGGTATTGACTGGCCTTGACACATGAACCAAGATTTAGAACGGTCTAGTTTGTCTTGATGGAACTGGTGCATTAAAGGGCATGGAACCAACTTTACCAACTTCTAAAATGTTCTTAGAACTTCAGAGTTTCAAACTCTGCTTTTCAGAAGTATCCAAAAAAAATTGAGCTCATACTTTGAGTTCATATTGTGTACGCTGTAGATGCATGCATATATATCGCATCAGATTATGTTACAAAATGTTTAAAAATGCAAGTTTCTCTACCATTAACATACAGCCGGATGTAATTAGTTTGGTTACTTTTTACTTTTCTTGCAGTAATGAATTTCAAATTGTTAAGTAATTGTATTTGGCAATACATTTTGTAATTCTCAATCTGATTGCTGGGAAAAAAGTTTTATGATTTTAACGATATATAGGCACCGTCAAGCGTGTATGAGTGTGGTTTTAATTAGTTTTACTTTGCATCATCTATGAGCTCTTAGCATCATTTTCTCTGGGGAAATGTCATTAATCCACTAGAAGCGAATAGGGAATGGCACGGCATACATATTCATTAAGCGAGTCTGGCCTGATTGAAGAAATACTAAGAACTCATTCCAGCATATGAAAATGCGTTATGACTTTGAGACTGACGAATAATGTTCACAGGCAACCAAGTTGCATAATTAGATTTTGCCGTTAATTTCTAGGAGGAAGTGGTAAAGGGATAGTAAAGTAATACTGACTTACTGAAGTTTGTTCGTGTCATAAACTCGTTTTATGATGACGACGTGAGGATATGTATGATCGCAATAGTTTTGTTCCATATATTATTTAGTTTACTTTAGTACACACTTAACATCATGTAGACATGACTTTCTGATTTGAGGTACACCCACTCTCAAATTTATGAAAGCTTTGTTTGCATTTGTCCTGACAGCAATATTGAAATTACTGTCTGCTTACCAACACTTCAAGTGAAATGGTTTTGAAGTAAATCAGACTGATTTTTGTCTTCCTAATCGATGTTTATACAAGTGACTGGCCACTGGCCTAAGTAAATAGATATAAATAGATCTCTGCAGTCCTGTGAGAGTAAAAGGTTATTATTGAATATTGGAAGCGAAAGTAAAACAGGTCTATTAACTATTTTGCCTTCGGTAGACTTGCGTCAATGGTGTTGAACAAAGGTTCACTTCACGCCACACACTAGGCTTTCTTTTCACTTAATGAAAAATATATGGACTGGATTTACTCATGTTGTTTCGATTCCGGTCTACCTTGTGCTTGGTATATCAATAATGTACCTAAATTTTCCTTTGTGACGGGTAGTTAGATTGGACACGATAGTTACAATGTCACTTTCTCTTTCTGAAGTTCGTAAGTAGGACACATGGCTCAGTCAGTATTTTTAAGGTTTATAATGTTACCAGTAGTACTGGAGCTTGGTTGGTTGGTGCTGCTATATTCAATATAGGCATTTTATTGTTTGATTGCGAGGATGAATAAAAGCTTCTGTATGTATAACACATATTTTATGTCGGTTGTTCTCCCCTTGGCTAATGATTGCTGTAGCGTGAAAATTGTATCATGCAGTGTGCAGTACTAGTACGAGTTTCCTTTCTGCTACACATACAACACAATATATGATAGCACTTGCATATCAATATTCTCATCCGACTGCGAAATGTGTGTAGTTTTGCCTAAAAAAAGCAAATATAAGTAACTATCAACAAATGATGACGATGAGCACCTTCAAAAAGAGGTGATGACAATGAAATCGCAATGGTTTTAGAACTAAATATAGATGTTAGAAAACTATATACTTTCATCAATATATATATATGTATAGCCTACACTACTACACTGCATGTGTGATTTTGGGTAGAAAAGTTTTTTTTCGAAATCTCATTACTTCGAATGGTGTGTTATAAATCTATCAACTTTCTCTCATTTTAAGCACCAACAATGATTGGCCCTTACTACTTTGCTAGAATCAAATGTGTACATATATAGTTTTTGAGTATACGAGTATGCCCATTAGCTATTTTAAACAATTTTGCTTTGGGGATTAAATTTTCATAAATAAGAAATTATTGACACGGCGGTATATGGTGGTGGTGTGATGTTATCCATTTAGATTTTATGTGTGTAGGTTTTTGCATTAGTAAAAATACAAAAGTGCATTATGAGTTCTTGTCTGTGAAAGATAAATCACATCTTCCTATGTACGTAAAAGACAAATTCGTGTTTCCGGCAAGACAGCAACAATGCATAATGAGATAACATTACTTACTGCTGCAGGCAAGACAAGATGATTTGAGTCATAAATATAGCTCAAGCTCTATCATCATCTGATACTATTTCTTTCTTTCTTGATTCAAAGCAACAAGTCGTTTCCTATAATTCTCTCCCATTTTTATCACTCTGTTTTCCTTAAGTAAACATATTATTTGTTTTGTGTACGAACAAGGTAAAAAATGAAATATAAGGAGTCAGAATTAACTACAGACGGAAGGAGATTGTCCACATGGAACATTATAGCTTGTAACGAAGATGAAAGTGTACCTTAATTAATTTTTGCATATATGGCAGAGCAAATGTAAATTAAGTGCTCATTTTAAAAATCTCGTCGTAATATTTGTCCTTATTCTCTGTGTCTAAATATTTGATATTTTAATTCCTAATCTAGCCTTCGTGAACATGCTTAGCATCTAATTTAGCTTAAGGTTTTTATAGCCTTCAAAGTAGTGGTTACCGAAATAGCTATTTATTTTTCATATTGGTGGCATCAACGCCATCAACAGTGAGGAACAGCTACTGCTAACTACTTTTTAACAAGTCATGTGTGTACTGAAATTTACAACTGCTAAAAATGAATGAATGTGAATGCTGATAAAGTCAACTAATTTTTGCATATACAGACTTTTGTCCTTTTTGTAAGTGTATTGACTAACAAAAAAGCCATGGATGTGGTGATTGACGTACCAACATAACGTTTGCTTGACTAGCCTGCTGAAAGTTTGTGTGCAAGGACCACATAGCCACTAACTAATGATAATAATAGTACAATGAAAGAAAAAATTGTCACCCAAATATGGTAACACGTGCACAACCATCGTCATCTTATTGCTTAATCATTGAGCTTAAAGGTGCTGCATATGGTGGTTCAGTTGGTTTGTTGTGTTGTGGTTTTTTTTCTTCTGCATGAAAAATTTACTTCTGGCATTGGTCACTTGTCGTTTTTCGTATGAAGTTGTATTATGCCTTGACTTGTGCCACTGTAAGTGGAAGCTACCAGATACAGACATGCCATGACGAATCGTCGAATAATGTGTGATGCCTGCGTATACACATGAGAAGGTTTTCATAGAACTGATGATCCTTGTCTTGAAACATAAGTTATTATTATTTTTTGCAATTCTTCTTGGTTTTCAAAATGTAAGGTGAGTGTGTATGGAATTTTTTTAGAAGTTAATTCTAATGTAGGAGGTCGTAATTTTGACTTTTTATGAACTCCAAGTTTCTTGCGTCTGTAATCTGACTTTACTTAGGAATATGGAATGCAACCATGTAATAAAGCCCTTCTCATGTTCAAGGAGTAGGAGTTAATTTACAATCTTAGCTTTTTCATTCGGCGCCATACATCTTGGGCGTCTTTTGTGACGTAGTGTGGGAAATCTTGTAGTAATATTTCATCCTCAGTTAGTAGCAGCATCATTATTAGGTTGCGTCGTCGTCATCATCAGAGTGATGATTTATTATTTCATATAATATGTGTGCTCAAGAATGAGAATATGAATTTGTAAAACATACCTACGATGAGTACAATGTATGTGGGGAATGCAAGTAAAAACTATCTTTCTAAAGCCTTTGTTTTTGTGCAGTGGTGAAAAAATAGTTTTTGTATTGACAGCGAAAGAATTGTGAAAGGGTGGGATGATAAATTTTTCACTACTCACACATTAAGATGTATCCCTAGATAAGTTTGGTCGCACTGTAGCTATATAGCAGCTAAAGAAGGTGCTTAAAGAAATCCCAGTGATAATCTTTTGATTTGGTAAGATCGTAAGGATGGGATTAAAACTTGAGATGTAAGCTTCAAACAAAGACGGATTAGGTCATGACTTAATTGATTGTGTGTGGATGTGAAAGGTTTGATTTTATACGGGACATAGATTTTTATTATGTGAACAAAAACTAACTGATTGATTTTCGCTAACGGGATTATTATACGGATTGCGTGTGAAAAGGTTATACGAATTGAATGGAAAGTCACAAGACATGTAATATTTTTTTAGTTTGTTTTCCCTAATAAGTAGTTTTTAAGCCACGATAATGATATTTCTATGCGCCCTATTCTTAAGAATAGATAAATAACCATCAATTATTTTATAATTTAAATTCATAATGATATGGTTTTCAGGCATGAAATGTTCAAACTGCTCCTTCATTTCGTTATTGATTCATATTTGTTGTGATCATAACTCGTATTCATGGCTTACCTATTATATTAAAATATTCATATTAACTGCTTCATTTCACTTGCGTACCAAAACAATGTTTATCTTATACATGTAATTTACGCACAAATACACAACCTAACGAAATGTATTGAAATTTGTTATTTTGTTATGTTGTTAAAAGTGAATTAGGGTTATTTATAAAATCACAAGGTTGTTCAAATGGGTTTTTAAAGTGTGCATTGTGGCATGCTCCATGTCATTTTTTACTATTTTATTGGCATTTAAAAAGCTGCTTGAAAAGCAGCCTTGCCCTTTCTCAAATATTTGCACACAGATTTATGATAATAAGTCGTCAAATATCACTTACAAGTTTGAGAACGAGCTTTGGTAAAATGCTGGCATTGAACATGGGTTATGGATAGGTTGAAGATTCAAGCTACTTGTGAAAGTCCTTGAAATTTTGGAAGTTGAATTTAATTGTGTGTCCATGACTTGCCCAGTCACACACAAACCCTTCCCCTCGTAGTAACTCAAACCGTAATGCTATATCATTTGGTAATTTTTTATAGTACTGGCTCCAAGTAATTTGAAGTGTGAATTGCAAGAAAATGCTAATTTTTTTTATGGATTCGTGAAATGATATTTGTAAAGCGTATCCAGCTAATAAAGCATTGCCAATCTGATCCGTGGTCACGACTATTTAAGAGATCAGTTTTGTATAAATTATGCATAAGATTTTCAGTTATCCAGTCACATCTAGATAGATTAATAGCAACGACGGGATAAAGCAATATAACAAGAAGAAATGGCTTCTTGCTTTAAGACTTTTACTGCTTCTAGAAATGGTAATGGTAATACTACTTACTGGTATTGCAACCGCATAATTTCTTATACCATACCGGATAGGTAGTGCCCGAGAGTACAATTGATTGACATGATATCAAGAGCATATAATTTATTTGAATTTGTGAATTAAAGCTTATATCTAACCTTCATAAAAATAGTGTTTAGGTAGATGAGATAAGATAGAATGACTTAAAGCTGGATTTAACCTATAGTCATAATTTGGAGCCAGTTTGGTTTCATATCTTCTTTGACAAGCTTGATAACGATCACTAACTTAGTTCATTGGCTCGACTCATCAAATGTATCCAATGTAGTATGCCTAATTTAATCAGACAATGTTTAATGACTGAACTGTTTTAATGTCAACTGCCGTTGTATTTAAAGATCGAACCTGGCGCATGACAGTTTTTGCGTTGCACCTGTCTTGTCACGGTGATATGCTACTGCTAGTGGAACTATATCTTTTCTGTTGAATGACATTTACTTGATCTTACTTTTCAGCATCACGATATTTGCAAACGAATAAAAAGTTTGGCATATTTGGCTCTGCAATTTTCATGGATAGAATTTATCGTATTGTAAATGAATTTGAAGATTTGCAAATTAAAATTGATGACTTAGATTTGGCTAAACAGGGTAAGAAGAATGTCTAAATTAATTTGCATTTCAACTTCGGACCCGAAAAAATGGTGATTTATTTTGATTTTGTGGGCGAAACATAACCAGTATGCGTTGTTCTCATGTTACATCGAATATATCGCATCATACGGGTAAACAAAACTTGAAACTGTTGACTTTGAGTCATTATATACAGTGAGTAAATACATTACACCAGTTCCTGTGAAGATACATGAGTTGACTAAATAAAACTTTAGATGACGATGCATTCATATATGGGATCATTTGCATACTCTAGTGAGCCAATTTTGTAAATCCTTATCTATTTTATGTCCAACTATGGAATGATAACTAATCGTTAACGAGTGGATCGCGTTGACATATGTACAACTCCAACACGAAGGATTTTGAAGTGTATACTACCTACTTGCAATTTCATATGGGTAGGAATACCAAAGTGTTATTGGATATTGCTCTGCTTTATGTCCTTAACTGTAGGATTTCACTTTTGATGTAATCGCTCTGTCACAAGCTCTGCAGATAGATATATCTGTAACCAAAGGGAGTAAAATGATAATTTGCCATTTTAGTGATTTGTGAAAAGTGTAACAAACGTTGAGGGGTAGGAAATGGAGCTGTCATTGTCAGGGCTCGAAAGGCCATGTGTTCGGTCTTGGTCGATGAGCACATGACTTACTACTTCTTCTAGCTTATGCTATCATATCATCTATCTATCAACGTAACACTCAACAGAGACGACGGAAAAAATGTAAAAATGCAACATGCTTGGCATTGAATCTTGAAAGAAGAATGTTCAACGAGCACAAAACTAAAAACATAACAACAAGTCACTTGAATATTATCTCTTTTGGTTAGAAACATATAGGAGGAAGGATATTGTACTTCTCCTGTTTTATTGCCGTGTGGATGTAGGCTGTAATTCATAAATAGAAGTAGCTTAAACCATTCGTTTGCGCATTTCCTCCAACTTCGTGAGAATAATGGAGATGAGATTATAATATATCGTTCGTAGTGGGAGGTTTCGTTACTGCACAGCGCTTGGGGCTTTGAGGCCAGCCACCTTTCTACTTCGATTGCCATGATGTTGTGATCCTTCGATGTTCGCGTTTGATTCATACAAGTAGATTTGGGTTTGAGTTCACAAAAGTACGCGCAGTAAATTATTTCCATCGTGCTATTATTTTTATCTTTTTAGTTTATGGACTAATAATATTTTCAACATGGTTAATTGTATGTCTTCATATAAGATCAAAAATGGCATCTTTTCGTGTCGCACGTATTTAGGTAGATGTGTTATTTATTAAATCAATCCGGGGGAAAGATATTGTGAAGGAAAAGACGAGGTTGTAAAATCGTTCATTTTTGTACCAGCCATTAGTTAGGTTCTTGCAATCATATGCTTACGTACAATTAGTAATGTCTATGTAATATGTATGTATCTACAACAATCACATTGCCATTTATGTAGGGATAATTTTTGCAACTTTTGGTCGTCTGCGTGCTTCATACTTTTTCAAGTGCAAAAGGTAAAACAACGGCATGTTTTGGCCTTCCACGCATCACCTAGCTTCCAGCCACCCAACATTTTTGGCATAAACAGTTTACAGCTAACATGACGTCGCCTTTTTCTGCCAAAATTTGATGGAAAATTTTGCAACCCTTTTGCATCCTCAAACTTTAAATCATTTTCATGTTCCTACCTAAACTTGCAATTAGGCATTTGTAGCACAACTAATACGTAATTTGATGTAGCATAAAGTGTTTCATAATCATATCATGACTACCATACTACCATCCCATGTGGTAAAAGAGTGACAGGGTCATCCTTAATCATATAGTATACTGTTTGCAGGTAGAAACTATAAAACACTTTTTGCCTGCTTGAAAACTTTTTAACGTAGTTTTTCTTACGTAAACTCACAGTTTCAAAATTTGATGCTGATAACTTTTTTTGTGCCCGGCACTGTCGACTATGTGTGTGTGTACCATATTCACACTCAGGCACTTTGCTTCACCATAACTTTTTGTGTGGATTCGTTCGCTCTCTTATGTGGATGGAGTTCGTGACATGAATTACACACTTGTCTGAAGAGTATTTTTTCCTTCAAGATTTTCAAATTAAGGCGAATTAAATTGCTGTTTCATGACATAGACAAGCTACTATACTTTAACTTTAAGTATGAAATAAAATAAGTGCTATCAACAAAAAGTTCATAAATAGGATGATTCGTGTTGTAAAATTTCCTTTATAGGAATAAGTGGCCTTGGTTCTATCGATCAGTGATTTATCGCACCTTGTTGGGATTATTTTTTGAGTTTGTTTGAAATAGGTGTGATAATAAAAATAAAATCTGACAAGTTCTGAATCACAAAACTAGCATTCAGCATTCAATCATTTTTAATATGCTGCTCCTCGTGTGCATGTGCATATCTCATTTCTTCCTGAATATACTCGTACTCGTAACAACTTTGACATAAAAAAAGAAATACAGATTGAATTCAAGAGGGTACAATAGGGCTTGCTCGTCGTCATCGTTTGCTTCAATGATTTTTTAACTTGATTGATTTTTAGTGAACGCCTAAAACGTTCTATACAGATATAGAATGGATATGAAAACACTAATATCTAATCAATTCCCATCTTTTCTATAACGGTGTGAAGATGAATGGTTTGAAGCTTGATAGTTGATGCTGTGAAGAGAGGGAGTAAAAAATCTTAGAAAAAACCAAGTATTATATTATCTTGTACACACTAACTTATGTTGTGTTAAATAGGAGCATGATAATTCACCACCACTTTATAAGCTTGTACTTTTACTTTACATCTCATTGTATTGTGGCTAGATGACTAACATATTCTATAACGATTGTTAAGTTTTTTTAGCATCTGAATGAAAATGAATATAGTTTGATAACTTATACATTTTGCCCAAATGCCAAGCCAAATAGTTTAGTTTAACTGTAAACGCTGACGTTAAAACATGGAAGATGATGCTGTTGATATAGAAGTAGAACGTACCTAGATAGTTGAACTGCACACAATAGTGAACAAAAAAGGATGCGCATCGTGACACAGCGAATTTTTGAGGAGGGAATGACTAAAGCAGTATTGTTCGAGTGGTTGATGTTTCCGTGTTTGAACAATAAAAAGAGCTGAGCGTATATATTGTAAATATTCAATAAAATTTCTGTTACTTTTTTTTATGTCGCAGAGGCTTAAGAAAGAAGAATTAATACCAGCAAGTGGATTCATTGTGATGAATTGGCCCAAGAATAATGTAAAATTATCGTTCTCCTAGTTTTATTAGGTAGATATTACTCATAAGGCAACGCTGTTTGCTATCAATTACGTCGTGTGCTTCATAAAAAAGGCAAATTAGGAGAAAAATATGTCAAAGCACAACTAAAACTCAGATTTAATGTTTCATGTGTGTGTATGTGTGTGGGCTCTAAAAGTAAAACGATAGGTGGACATCACAGGGACTTATGTTAATTCCACCCTGTTCCAATTTGAGTCAACGAATAAGGTCAGCTTAATTTAGTCGGTTGGAATAATCGAATAATGAATCATTGGCATTGAAGGATGAGGGAAACTGAAACTACCTCATGTTTAACATGCAGTAAACAATAATGTTTATAATATTTAAGTATGTTTTTTTGCGAATCTAGTATGTATGTAGGAAGGCTTTTTCAAATGTTCTCAATAAAAAAAGGATAATATCATACCATGGTGTGCTCAGAACATAAGAAAACTCGTTAATGCAAGGAATCATTTCTCAGCAGCGGAAAGGATTTTGTTCATGGCGGTTGGTCAGGATGCAGTTAAAACTGGCAAATTTTTCTTTATAATGTATATGTACAAACGTACATGTGAATATTATTGTAGGATAATCATATCAATTACAATTTGGCATACGAGCACACTTTTCAGCAGTTCGCCCATCATGAAATATGAATCTTCTTTGAGAAGAAGCTTTAAGAAAGGTTTTTTTGACTGTGCGTAAAGTTGTCTGCTATATAGTTGTATATGTGTGTATTATTATTATGCAGATGCACATTGTGTTAGGTCTCAAGTGTGAAGCAGAAACAGGGATCTCACCATCATCATTCTTCATTGCTATAGTATATTGACTGTGCACTTGTCTGGTCTGTCAGTATTATGATTCTCAACTTAATGAGATGTCTGAATGGGAATAAAAGGCCGCAGGCAAGTATACAATTACTAATACTTGATTTAAGTAACCAGGCTTGTTATTACAAATCATTGACTATACTTTTTGGGTGCGATAAAGCAAAATAAGAGCGTTATAATTAACTTGAGTTGTTACATGTGTATATAGGTATCACTATATGCAATATATTTATGTACGTTTATAGCCACTATTATCACTCTCCTCGATACAGTTTGTTGGAGCTGTGTCTGTCATTATGTTTTGAGCATAACTTTTGGTTGTGCCGATTCATTTTTTATCTATTAAAACAAGAATAAAAAAGCGTGTTACATCGCGTCATAGACATCTGTAAGTTGGTAAATATGTTCATGAAACGAATATAATAATGAATGTTGTTTAGAGTTTAGTTAGAGACATGCTATCTCCTATCAAAACTACGGTGCACCTTATTATAAGGGGGAAACGCATGATTTGCGACTCAAACCAATTTACTGTTACTTTATTTTGAATCGTTGCCTTTTGCCTGTCCGTCTTAAAGTGACTAGAAAAGTTGGAAGTACGTTTGCCTTCTTTGAGAAGGATGTGTTATTTTGTAGCATATAGCGGTGTGTGTGTGCTGTAATGTAAAACTGCACGCACGCAGTGCAAGGCAAGAGATAATTTAGAGGAGATTGAGAACTTTTTTCATATTATGATGAAAGCTCGTAAGATGATTACAGGGATTGATTATTATTATTCATTATTATCGTAGCTTGAGTCATTGAACGAATGCTAAAGTTGCTTTTTTTGCTTTCTTGCTTTCGTCGTTCTTCACAAAAGAGTTTTCGCACTAAAAGCATCATCATCATTGTCATCATGCGATAGTAAAACCAATTACATTAAAAAGATAAAGTGGCTGAGCTTTGAAGTAAATTTTTATTCGGATTTCATGTATTCGATGCATGTAACCTCAAATAATTGTTGAATAACAAGACACAGCTTTCATATGCTTGTAATGGTAACCAGACGCGTATGCTGCAATAGAGTGAAGAGCTCTTTTCATATGAGTTCACAAAACCGTGTCTATTGTTGTTGCACTTAAACTGTACAGTGTATACAGTACAACCGAGTTAAATCCTTTCAACAATTGTGCATGTGCGTCTTCAAAACAAAATATTTTACGCATGTATGTGTATGTTTTCTCGATTTCAAAAGGAGTACAAAGGATTCTAATGAAAACAGAAACGAATGATCCAAACCAGATCTTATTGAGATCTTGTGTGTGATTCTACATTAGATGTAAGAAATAAAACTGCATGGTTGTAATAATGGCGCATTAAGCATTTCTCATGTATTTTAACTTTGTAGTATCTGCTACNTTATTGAGATCTTGTGTGTGATTCTACATTAGATGTAAGAAATAAAACTGCATGGTTGTAATAATGGCGCATTAAGCATTTCTCATGTATTTTAACTTTGTAGTATCTGCTACAACCGAACCATGTTTTGAAACTTGAGCAAATGCAATAACAATCAGCAGCAATATTAATATTTTCAGATAATATTCAATATTATATATAGAGTGCGTAGAGAATAATATTTTCTAACTTCTCTTTTACTTTGTGTAATAATAATAATGCCTTAAATATTAGTTTAAAATGAAAAGAATGATAAAAGCAAGGAATTTTGTGTTTAAAAAACAGGCTTTTTGTGTATTTTTATCGCATTCTCTTCTGCTTCTACCATTTTTCGTACACAAAAGTATATAGTAAACCATCCTATTTTGTTTTGCTTTCATGTTATGTTTCAGTCTATTAAAAAAATTAATTCTGTTACTTCATTTCATACAAGGTAATAGGTAGCAATACACCATGGAATTAATGTAGAAAATGGTTCAACAACCATAATAGCAATGACTTACTTACCAATATCATATCATATCATTGGTGTGGCACCAGTAGTAGCACGTAAAAAATATAATTTTGAGGGTGCACGACAAAGATGGAATGACTTTGAGTGTTTTAGTGAAATATTGATGAATAATTTTGATTAGATTATCACACACATTGTAAAAAAAGGAAATGAACTAATAAAATTATTTCTCTGTGTATACATTATATTATGCATTTTAAACGAATATCTAACCAAAATGTCTGTGTTTTTTTCTATTACAGAGGAGTTTCCTGCACATGCTGCCAATGTAAACTCTGTGTCACTGGGTCACAAGTCAGGTCGAGTTTTGGTCACTGGTGGGGGCGATAAAAAAGTGAATCTATGGGCTGTGGGCAAACCCAATTGTATTATGGTAAGTCACATAATTTATTAGAAATTTATGATGTACAGCACGCTACGCACACGGGCGTAAAAAGCCACTTAATCATTATACATTATGTCTCACCTTAATATCTTTGTTTGTTGAAGTTAAACATGAAAATGAAAACATAAGGCAATTTGCAATTACTAGAATTTAGAAACAGAAATTTTGAGGAAGTTTCATATAGGCACGTTGATTGGAATCACATTTTGAATATAAGTGCAGAGTAAAAGTCTACAAACCAGCAGTTTTGCTAATGCAATATGAACCTATTTGTATTATGTGCATGACATGTCATCATCAGTAAAAAAAGCGAAGGGCTTACCGCTCTAAGTCATTTATCAAAAAATCATCTGCATTACTGCTAAACTTTTGAAAATTTGACGACTCTGACAGAGTCGACTCTGTTGACTGTGACCATTACATGAGCGAAAAGCATATACACAAAGCATATAATGCCCATTAAAAAGGCTAATGTAGACTTTCACGAATGATGACAATTGTTGGCTTTTGTACTTGCTTATGGTGGCCACGGCCATTATTGTACTTCATTTCATCATTTTTTTGCAGTCAAATGAAAAGAAGAAAAAATTGTGTTGATGCGAAGCGGTATGCCGACTTCACGTCCCTACAAACGGCAAGTTTAGATGCTTGAAAAAACGTGTGCTGTTTTGGCAAAGGCTTAAATGTCTCGTTTGTGTAAAAAGCATCACACACACCAAGTCTACAAAATAATAACCAGTAATATATATGTGGTAGTAGTAGAGTAGCAGCTTAATTTACAGAAAAATCAGTGTTTATCGCTTTCAAGGAAAACACTTCAATTTCACTAACAGCTTTTATTTTTCCCTTTTCTTCTAAAGAAGTAAGAAACAAGTTTTTAAGGAAAAGGGAGACAGAAAAGTTGCTGCTCTAAAGAATAATGCATGAAGACGACAAAAGAAGTACGCTTAAAATAGTTATTATCATCTAGGCATTTAGCTTTTATCATCTTTCTATTAATAGAAGACTGAGTTTTTTTCTGCACAAACGAATATTCAGCAAGACACTGCATGTTGTAGGTACGACAAATCATAGAAAGTCTAACTAATTCGGTGGGGAACAATATATGCTGCTTTACCAACATTGAGAACTTTCTGTAATTTTGCATAATACGGTTTTTTATAATTTAATTTGCGCTAACAAGATAAATAAGATGCAATTAGTGTTTCTAACTACGAAGAAACAAAAAAACAAGTAACATTGCTTTTATTGTAATTGTAGCTCTCTGCATATAAATGCATCACTTTTCCAACTGCAGTGCAGTAGCAATAAAATCGCGAGCAAAGAATGAAGAAGAGAACGCTTTTTTGCTCAACTTCAATTCAAACATATTGTTTTAATTTGACTCATTTAATTTGCATTTTTCAACTGTGTCCGTCCTCTGTTTAATTAATGAAAGGGGTGAAAATGAAGAGAATGAAAGGATGTTTTACAAAACTTCCTTGAAACATGGAAGTACAAAGTCTGCATGCGCATGCAACGTGTAAGAAAGTTGCTCACCCTAATAATTCATTAGTGGGACTGGGATGTCAGTTTCTCCCCTGGAGCAATCGTGAACACTTAAATTCTTACAGCAATTTTTCAAGATTTAAGCTGGCCTGGCCTAATAAGTACAAATGTTCCTATTACTTTATATGAAAATGCTGGCGCTCAAGCTCGTTCGAATCCCTCGTATTTCATTTTAACAGCAGGCAAACCTAAGCATGCTGCCAACTGCCCAGTATTCAAGTAGTAGGTCATCCACCAACGGAAATACATAAATGTTCAAAGAGCGGCTTAACGAGAAATTCGCATGTTG
>JAANSM010002069.1:0-16118 GCA_036850725.1 Orchesella villosa
GTTTCGCAAGATCCATTCAAAGTGTAAAAGTCGCCGATAGTGTCAGGGTCAATCCCATCAGCCAGTGCGTAGCGGTAACAACTAATGTTGTTAAAAGTGATTCCTGAAACTATAAAGTTATTGTTATTTTGAAATAGTGGATGGGTATTATTAAGCATTAATATGCACATTACGACATGACGATTATGATTTATGATGTACCTGTAGCCAACACAATGGTACAGAGAGTAGAAAATATCAGTGCAAAACTAAGGTTTCTCATAATTTCTACTTCTTATGCATTGGTGTGCTTTTTTGAATAGTTTTAGTAATTCGACATGTATCTTAAAATCTGACCAGAAGAGTTGTGATGCTCCGTATTCCGTAGTAATTCATGTCAAATTCGAGGCGGATGAATTGCTATAAAAATGCGGATGGTCTCTTGTCTCTGGGGTTGAAATGGAATTGACATTACTTTTTAGTAAATCCAGGAATGAAAGATAAGTGTTAACAGAAAATATGGTATCATTCCGAATTGTGCATGAAATGTGATTTTGATGCTTTCCATCAAAATTGAGGGCGTGAGTTGACAAGACCAATGATTGATGATCAACGATCATTGTGTTTTTCATAAACGTTCATATTGGTTCATTCATAATATACATATTATAGAGTTCGTTTCATGAGTTGATTTGCAGTTCCTAATAGTAATAGGTTAAGGTTAGTAGGACAATGATAACGACAGACTAAGAAATAAAACAAACATAAAGTATTACATTCTGTATTTTATTAAGATCCCGCCACATGTTGAGATTTGCGACAGAAATATTAATTAAACTTTCTATTTAAGGTTATATAATATGTACGTGTTAAGATTAGATATAACGGTAATAGCTCATACGCTTATTCGGGGGAGTATGTTGTAGTTTTAAAACTGTCTTAATGTTTCGAAATTATTTGCACACATCCTGGAATATCATAACAAATATATTCTATAAAATAGTAAATTAAGAGCAAGAGCATTGTTTTGGACCATCCCAATGTTTGCTTTGGTCGTATTATTTCGTTTGAAAGATAATGATAACCTCCAATAATAGTATTTACTGTATTACAAAAAATGTGGGCAATGTGAGAGTTAAAAGTAGGTACAACGATAATTCGACGAGAGCTTGATGAAACAATCCGAGAGGGTTCAATAAATTGAATTGGTGAATGGCTCTTTGAAATAAGCAAGTTAGAGTATGAATTTGCAATGTTTTTCTCATGAAATGATTTGCAAAATTCAGATCTGTCCAGTTCTTGAAAATCTTGAAGTTTTCTGTTTAAGTAGGTGATCTGGAAATTTAAAAACTCGCATTACTCGCATATTATTATGATCTTATATTTGATGTTCATTCATGTAAATAAATTATTGTTTTTCGTATTTTATATCGTTGTAAATCGTCAAATACTTCAAATACTTTATCAAAGAGCTGGCATAAATTTTAACTGAATTTCATGCATCGCTCTACTTTACAAGAGTTTTTGTAATATCACGTACTTCGGAATATTAATTCATTTGTTCTCATCATCAGGCCTGATCACGTTTCAGCAAAGGGAAATATGACAGTAGTGGCAAGTGTCGTCTGTCTGAATTTATTTTGGTTCACAACCTGCATGGTTGAAAAAAAAGCATGTCGTTGTTCATTTGCGGTGCCTAGTTGACATGAGGAGAAAAAGGGTAAAATCAAACAGTGCCTACTTCATACTTTACTTGGGAGTATTGGAGTTTTAAATGCGTTCAGGTTCATGAATAAGGCTCACGCAGACAATGACCCTTTTTGTAGACTTAATATTTTAATGTACATTACTTTACGGAATTAGAATGTATTTTTAACTTTCTGAAAGTAAAAGAAACTTCAAAAATAGAAAGACCAAGCTGGGAAAGAACATTTTATTTCGCTAAGATGAAAGCCTTTTAGGTACCTATAATGCGAACACGCAGGAAAGAAAAGTAATACAAAAACCACTAGTTTTATAAAATGATAATAATAATATAATGCATGTATGAGGTACAACAATGGATGGGGTTGTTTTACTGGATGTACCTTGGGACTTGTGCTTTAGTTTTACCCCTATGAGAGAAGGGGTTTTTTTACCCTTACCCTTAAGTGTGAGAATAATATACCTTATGTATATTATTCTTTTGTACTCAGTATTTTTCCGTAAAAGATTTGCTTTTATTTTTACCATCATAAACCTGTTGCACGGCTACATATCCATTTATAAAAACTAATTTGAAGTCAACGTAGCAGATATTGAATCACATGTTAGTTAAATGATTTGGATTTTGGTTCATAATTTCATATAAAAGGACTGGAAGGCAGGGAAGTTTCATTCACTCGTTAATTGATATTGCTCAGCTGAAGCGTTCGAAAGTGAGCGAGTCTACAAGAAGAACACGGTTCACTTTCTCATATTAATCATACATATCTCCTTCCACCTTCATACTCTACAGAATAAAATTTCAATATGAAACCGAATTTTGGTAGGTTTTGTCTTAGTATTTGTATTTTGCTCGACTTTGTGTGTTGTTTGTACGGTTGTAGTAGCGATGGTTCTTGCATTAGAGTAATAAAATCAAGTAAGTACAAATTTTCATTATTAACTATCGCGAAGTACTTGAATAATATAATTGCTAACAAGCTTTGTGGTGACGTTACGTCAAAATTGTACTACTATTTAATCAATTACTTTTATTACTTACTTTTCAGACATTTCTCCGAAGGTTCCCTCGAATGGACCGTCCATTCTGGAAGCATACTCTCTCGTGACTTCCAATCCTGAAAGCCCAAAGTTGGACTACAATGCACCCACTGAAGATTTAGGAGACAAGGTAAACACTTTTAACCACTATACACAAGTTCATTTTCTTGAGGTGGGATAAATTTATCTTCAACCACTTTAAAATTCTTTCTATCACAGTCCATTTGCAAAAGTTCTAAATTCCAATTCCTCGAGGAAAAAGTGTTAAATGGGATAGAGCGCACACTTAAATTTTATGATGCACATTCGAACATGACAGAGGGTAGATTGGACACAATCGTCGGACTGCTAGCTTTGAAAGGTATTTGGTTATTAGTTAATTTTAGTTATAGAATAATTTTTACATCCCTTGTTCTTGGTTAATAAATGGAAGGTTTAGGTTGCAATATTAATCATGAATCATGTTAACTGTTGATAGCGGTGGATAGTAAGTACGGAATGAGGTTCCAAAGGAAGTATCCTATCAATCAGTGGTTGGCTCGTGTGTGCACAGGCGTGAAGGAAACTCACGATTCAATCGATGGAGGTAAACATTTAAATATTATTTTCCTTGTCGTTTTTTATTTTATTTTTCCTCTATCACTGACCCTATGATCCTATTCTTAATATTATCTGCTGTTTTTGCTTATAGAAACCTGTCGAAAAATTGTGGAAGTGGTAAAAACTGGTACCTTATCATGGAAATCTGCCGAAATTCTTCAGCACCGTGCCAAGGATCTGCCTGCAGTTGGACATGAGGAAGATTATTTGTGGGGGGTATTGAAGGAGGGATGCAATGCCGCACTCATGCTTAATTGTGAGATTCCCTTCGTCTGTGATAAAACGTTGGGTGCCCAAACTCCTGGATCCCAATACTATCTCACTCATCAACTCTTGTACCGGATTCTTGTCAACCACAAGGTAAAATATATGTACATTTTCCTACTGCAAGTTCTGATTATGAGTTCTTATAAAAGCGAGTTTCTGCGCTGAAATAATGTCTGCGTCTGTACCTAATGATTTGTTTTATTGTAGGGTGACTGCGTTCAACAGAAAACATTTATCAACGAGGAAGTCAATCATCAACTCTGTGCTAAAATTTATCGAGAGGCTGAGCTTGTCTCCACACTGAACTACCCTCAGATTCATCGCCACTTATTTTCTGAATACGGTATGAAAGTTATTTTTTATATAAAAGTGTTCTATCATCCATTCTTATATTGTATTGTGTCCAAGATTATTAAGTAATATTTGAATCTGTTTTGTTCATGCAGTTGGATTTTGTGGGTACATGGGTTATCCTAACTTTTTCCGAGAAGACTGGCTGGAAAATTTCCTTTCATGGCAAAGCCGAAGTGAGTATGGTTGTTTTACGTACACTCCAAACGCCGAGAATGTGTATATAATCGACAACTCTTCGATTCTTGAGAGACAACCAACCTCGTCCGAAATGCAAGAGGGAATTTTACCCAAGGAGACATGTGGCCTTCCATCAACTACAGTAGGCCTGTTTACTTTGGCAATGCATTGGGATTATATGGAAGAAAATTGTAAGTCACAAGTGTAACTTGAAATATGTGTGTGGACAATTTTCAACCAACTTTCGTGTGGGTAAAATCCTCACATTAGATTTTTAAACATTGAAAATTATTATAAACTTAAGCTAAATTATCTTTTTATGTTGTGGTTTGAGTACTATTTGAAACAAATAAATTTATATATTTAATTTTGATACATAAAATTATGGATTTTTTAACGTCCAATTATTGCATCCTCCATTTATACATTCATAATTAATACTACGTGCACATATACATAGTACAGGGCCACCAATTACATATTATGCATAAACCCGTCACAATCCTACTGTTATCAAATCGTTAATCGTTATAGGCTTAATTGGTTTCTTTTGTTTTTACCTGATACTACTACGATAAACAATAAATCCGCCACATGCCTGAGATGTGTGATGTGTATTTCAATTTCATAATGCCCCTCACTTTTTAGTTGGGCAAGGCATAGACGAAAATATAAAACAAACCTGACAAATAGATGTACTGAACTTGCGCATTTGCATTTTAACACACAAAACTTTTCCACCTGAAATATTTCAGTTGTATCATATCACAGTTCACATATTATACTTTTGCTTCAGCAAAAATTAGAGGGACTAACGCTAGATGGTCATCAAATAACTGACGATGAGTTAAATGAATTTCACTTATGAGTTGAAATTGAATTTAATATACTATTGATGAAGAATGTTTATGCAATATAAACATTAATTATACCGTGTAGTACAGGATAAATTGTAAGAACAATTGATTAAAACATTTTGGTATTAGGAACACAAGTGCTGATGATCATGACGATAATGGTCTTTGTGTAACTCTATAAACAAGCCTGTCTTGCTGATTTATTCTTACAGCTCTCCTTAAATATGTTCCCAAATACCAGATTCTGTCATGTGGAGGGGAAGCGTCAAATCCCGTAATTATGTCGATCGATGTGCTATGAATTCTTCTTCTTTAGATTCATGCGACAGGTGAAAGTTCATAGTTGTATATCTGCAGAATAATATAATTGGAGCAAGATACTAGCTAATAATTTGTGCTGAGTTAAGTGATGGAGAATGAATATATATGTGATGATTTATGTATAGCTTTTTATGCCACTAAGTTCATCTCAATCATAATCAGGTAGCCTTCCAACGCATTTCCACTATAATTGATTCTGCATTGATTACTTTTGATAATTTTGCTATACATTTACTTAAATTAATCAACGTAACGAAAGGCATTAGTTCTGGTACTTTACAAAGTCTAGGTCACACATGACTTGGTGCAATGGCAATCCAATTGAATTCAGATTGGTATACAGTGGACAGGGTAATATACAAACAAAAATCGCATTCATTCGTTTTTTTGTCGACACTCTAGACACCCACTTCCTGCCACCAGATAATCTTGGGCAAGTTTTGTACATACGACGATACCTCCTGAGGAATATAAGAGTTTTACCTGCGCTGAATAGTTTAGCTTGCCTATTTGAAATGTCGCATCTATATCGCATAATATGGGCAAGTTTAAAAATCTTAATCATTCTGCAATACTAATTAAAATATTAGATGAAACGTAACTCTAATGAGTTCAAATTAATTAATGTATTCTTAATTTAGTTATGTAATTACAACGTATTTATTATACCGGTGTAGTACAGAATAAATTGTGAAAACAAGTGATTAAAATATTGTTGAATTGGAACCCCACATGCTGAAAGTGATGACGGTAAAATCTTTTCCTAAATATTTTTCAAAATGCTTGATTCTGCCTCTTGGAGGAGAAGCGTCCAATCCCGTAGTTCTGTTAACACGTTTGCGACAGTGTTTCTTCTACTTGAAAAACTCACCTGTGAATTTTCTTGCTCGAATATAATTTGAGAGTTGTTTAGTAGCAGTTGAAGACCTGGAAGGGAAACTGTGACCCCAGTCACTTTGCTAGGAAGAATCCCAACCACAGGCAATGTTTCATTACTATAAACTTCTCTTTCTTCTTCAAAATAGTCGCTTATAATCAAGGTTGTGAGTTCCATTTGTGTCTCTTCTCCGACATTTTCATTATTGCTTATGATGTTTGTGAAATACAAGTCAGTTCCATTTCTCGCCATCTGGAAGGTTGCATTAGTGTTGGTAACATTGCCACTGTCAACTTCTTCTAATTGAATACGTTGCTCATCCTCAAAATCTTCACCGGAAAGAGAATACACACTTCCAATAGAAATGCGAATGGGTCGAGGTTGTATTTTCCATTTTGGTTGAACGTATTTACTCACTGCTGTTGAGTTCATTGATTGTCCCGTTTCTTCGATAAAGGCTGCATTTCCATTGAGTTGAAGCTGAGGCTGAAGTGCTACGTCCATCATAGCACTGCTGAGAAGAATCTGTATTCTATTAGAAACACGTTCCAATGCCCCATTAAGTATCCATATTTTCCCTGGATGTTTGTCCATCATGGCCCTCCATTGAAATAACTAGGTCATCATTTTGTCTCTCAACTTTGGGCACATATTTGATTCCGGTTTCCATCCGAAGTGGGACGATAATATCACTCAAATCCATGGTTTGCTTTGTTGTTTCTTCCTCATTTGATTCATTACTTGCCTCAAAGCCAGTGTAAATAACGACATTGAACTTGAGCTCAGCGACCTCATAAATAGTATCATTTGCACCACTTCCAACCAAATGACTCTCACAATACCCCACGCTCTGCAGGACATTCCTATCCCCTTCCTTCTTCCCATGTCCAACATATACGAGCTGCGTATCAGTTTGCATCATGATTGTGACCCCGAGCTTTGTAGCAACTTCTTCAAATGCTGGGACAACTTCAGATCTCAGCGTCTCTGAAGAAAAGCTGGAACCCGCTCCCAATGCTAACAATATGCTTCCATCTCGAACAACATTGATTTTGAATGCATCTTGTGTGATAAGAACTGGTTGTGCATAAAATTGCTCATCATAATTGCTTCCTACAATCATTGTATGATGGTACTCTGTCCCATTTATGGTATAGTGAAGTTGCTCAGTCTCCAAGTGAAAGAAGAGGTCATCCAATTCATCAACGATGAAAGGAAGGTAGTAATTGTGGGTAGGGCCTAACCAAGCCAGCTCGCTGCTCCCTTCAATATCAAATGATCTTGGGGCATCAAAACGGTAATGGAATGTGCTGTGGATCCATTCCTTCTTCTCCTCTTTTTCTGGACCGATGCCAAACTCGACCCCATCTTCAAAAAGGACTCGAGTCTCATTCCCTATTCCAATGAGAAGTTCCATACTACAATCCGTTGAAAGTTTCACCACAACCTCCTCCACCTCAGAAACTTCCCGAATAGTACAGGAGGAAATGGTCACCTTATCCACTTGGTTACCACCCCATCTGCCCCTCAGCTCATGAATGTTTTTCAGGCGGGGAACAAGCATCTTCCCTCCCGATTTGATGTACCCTTTCTCCTCATCCAAGCCCACCTCAAGAATTTCACCTCTTTGGAAAGTTTCTCCAAAATGGAGGTAATTTGTGCAGTCAAAAGATCCATTAGAATTCAATTCCAAGCAAGATCTTCCCCCGTCCAGCATCCCCAAGCTGGAGTTCAATTCAAAAAACCAAAAAAGATTCGCCTCAGAAGTTGCGCTTCCATAAATACCTCTGCTTACTTTTTCACCTTCCTCCTCCTCATCTTTTTCTGTAATGTTTACTAGAAAGCGATTGATGTCAACGGGCAACCCATAAATATTGCCTTCATGTCCGTCTTCATGTACCATAAACGTCGCTGCGACAACTCCATCCTTTCCAACTCGAATATCTGACGTGACCCGAGAACCCGGCTTATGGAAATCAATCACTGGATTATCATATTCTTCTGAATTGTTTCGGATGTGCATTTTGAAAAGTTGAACTCTATCAGCATCTCCTTGTCCAAAGTGAATGCCGAGCGTTTCCAATCTCTCATCAAATCTTATTCTTTGAATGTATTCCCAAGAGTTTATGCTATACTCAACAAAGTGCATGTTAGTTTCGGATGCTCTTAGTTCCAGCTCACTTGTAATGGGGTCTGCAACATGATAAGTGAAGGTTCCATTGACAGCAGTGTTTTTTACTTTGGTAAACTTCCCAGCAAAGATCTCAGTTTTTTGTCCAGGTCTTTGGCAAGATGATTCGGTAATAAATATCAAATCTTCCTCCCCTTCCCCAGCACCTTCTCTTCCATTCACGGTTCTGGTGTTGCAATTGGTGTAAATGATATCCACCTCATTATCTCGTCCCAAAATGTGTTCAATATTTTTGATAACTCCTTTTCTCGTCGCGTTCAAATAGCTCAATTCTTCCGTGTCCAGATTGACAACGTATGTTTCATTCCCTCCTGATGCTGATGATGATAATCTCTGTTTCGGTTTGGATTCTAGAATCAACGTGTCATCTCCTCCAATCCCTCCATTAATAGTAAGTCTTTCTTCCTGACCTGTGCTGGATATTATGAACACGTCACTGGAATTACCTCCAGTCATCTCCCATGAGGTGCCACCGCTAACAAGAAACATGTTGGAGATCCCTTGGAAGCCTTGAATTACATTGGGACCCGTTTTATTTGCAGTTATGTTGCTCAGTTGGTAGAAAACCTTGGGGCTCAAAGCCTCCCGATCAAGAACAAGTTGGCCAGGAATCTGAGTCGAATTGCTTTCAAAGATTTGGATGTATGGTGCAGTAATATACGGTTGATTTTCAATTTTTTCACTAGAATCCCGCATGGTAAAGACTGTATGTTCATTGTTTTTAGCTTCCAATCTAAATGTGAGAGATTGATCATTAGAACTCTTGGTTGCTGGAAGAGATGTCCAGTTCTTGTGAGTAAGTTCGAGGGCCACCACAAGCTCCGTGACATTCTGTGATGTTGTCACCAACTCAAACTGGAAGGGATTTGAGGACTGTCCTGAGGCTGTAGCTACAATAGTAATATTTCCATTTCCTGGAACATCCGCAGCAATATTAATATAGGTTGTGCCATTCGCCTGGATCTGAAGATTCCGTTGGGAACAGGGACCAACTGGAACATAAATGGAGTCCCTAGCCGTTCTCGAACCACCGTTGCTCACCACCAATTTCGTATCACAAGCGCAATCCACCCTCAATGGATATCCTGCAGAGCCGAAAACAGTTTCAATATTTTTAAACTTCCCAGCTAAATCAATGGTCACGCTTTGCTTCAAGCTGGAATCAATCTGGATTGTATCTTCTCCTCCTTTCCCGTCAATAAGAGTGACAAGAGTTGTATTCAAAATGAACATGTCATTCTTTTCTCCTCCTGTGACACTCCAGTTGGGACCACCAATTTGGAAAAAGTTTTCAATGCCAGAATTCCCCGTTCTGGATGGAGTTCGGGTGCTAGTTGTTGCTACAAGGGAGTGATAAAATAAAGGAGCAGTTGATGGGGACACGAGTAGATAACTGTATGGGGATTCTTCAACGGTTTCTTTGAAATAAATTGTATGCTGTGGGTATGGCTGAGGATGATTTGCATAATTGAGTGTGATTTTCATGTCATCCCCATTTTGAATTTTTCTAACAATCGTCTCCGATATGGCTGGATTTGTGCTGGTAATATTGTTTATAGTCACTTGGGAAGATTGAGTTGAAGCAAATATCACGCTTAACGTCAAATCGTCAGTGGAGTGAACATCCAAATTGGTAATGGCTGACTTCCATCGTCCGTCCACAAGGACAGAAACAGTTCCTTTTCTAAAAATAAAATTTTACAAAAAAAACAAGTTTAAAAAATGAAGGCATATAAATGTAAATCTTTTTTTTAAGAATTTTGCTGTACCTTGCTGATGACTGAATTGTGGTGAAGTTTCCAGCTAAAGCCGTCACATTATAAGCGCAACTAGTTGATGTAGGAATCGCAATGACATCCCTCCTGCTATTATCCTTTCCCCCTCCCAAAGCCACCTTCCTCGTTAGGCAATCAACAGTAGCCAAATCTGACTCATCTCCTCTTCCATTAACCGCCTCAATATTGCTTAGCTGCATATACACCTTGTTATCAGAGGTGGAGATAGTTCTCCCATTGAAATTTAGAATACCTCCCTTAGCACAACTGTTCAATACCGTAACGGCATCCACATCAGAGCGGCCTCCAGTCAACGTCCCTCTCAAGTTTCCGGAGCAGTCGCCATCAATAAGAAACTCATTTTTGCCACTACCCCCATTAAATTGTTTAATCCCCCCGTTTCCAACCCGGAAAAGATTTGGTGTGGGATCATTCGTTGGAAGATACACTGTATCATTCCCATCCTCAAGATTGAACAACATTATCTGTGTCGAATTTCTCTTGCTAGCTGGCTGAAGTATTGCAATAGCATTCTCACATAAGAAAGCCGTCCTCGGTGTAGCCGCTGTACCCTCATGAACTTTATAATCTTGATAGGTTACTGAGCCCGGCTTGCATTTGAAGTCAGCGCCGTCTACATCCTCCGGAGACAGCTCGTTCCCAGTTTACAATCTCTTGGTGGATCGAAAATCGACAGTGGAGTCCATTCTAGGATGACCAAAACCTGTGGTAGGACTACCAGAGCAGTGGCATTTGAACTCATCGTATCCCCAGGATCCAACATCTCTTCGGGAATCAGTACAAGTTTCCCTCATACAAGGCCTATTATGATCACAACCAGTGCCCAAGGTCGACTCATCTTCCCAGCGAGTGCATCCAAACATATTTTTCAAAGCACAATGGCGTACCGTGAGGCGACAACCTCCATCATAAAAGAGAGTCCGAGATGGGAATACAACTCCAAGAAAAGAAGGATTATCCTGGAGAAACTTGAGATTTAATTCAACAGCCATATTATTTGCAGCCTGTTCCTCAAGTAAAAACTCGAGGTAATCCTTTTGCCTCGTTCCAAACCAATCCATGAATCTGCTGTTGAAAACATACTTCTTTTCCGACTTTGATAACGGGATTTTAGAGTTGATTCTTGCTACCTCATTCGCAGCTTTGAAAATGGCAATAGCGAGCTGACTCAGAAGGTCAATGAGGGCGCCAATCAGTTCTATTAGAGGGGCAAATGGAGGGAATACTGCGGAAAGAATGGTGACTGTAGCTTCCACTGCTATACTCACCGACTCCTGGACAATATCAGCGATGGCGTCATTCCTATCATATTGGTTGTCTGCAGCTTTCAGCCTCTGAACCGCTTTTGTGAGAGAATAAACACTCATCCCAACATCAAACGCTGAACCAATAGGACCTGCAATGTCCCCTAAGACTTTAGCACTTTTCCCTACTTTGCTTGCTTCACTGAAATATTTCATGCCTACTTTGGCGGCCACGTCAGTAACCACGTCGTAGCCAAAGCGAGAGCCAACTATAGCTAAGGAAGTGGTATCTCCGGTGACTATCCCGTTGACCACTGTTTGTGTCAAGAAAAAATGTCCTATTGCTGCTGACGTGAAGCTCGCTGCTCCCCTTGTTAAAGCCCTTGTTGTCCTTGTTGATTGGAAATTTGCTAGATTGGAAAGCTTTTGAGTTATCTTGAAAGGACTCAACTTCATTTCTGACTTCCAGGCTGAAATCTGCTTCTCAATTTGCTCAACAGATTTTACAAAATCTGGATTTAGATGAGCTTCCTCATCAAGATTTTGAAGGGATAAGACAAGTTCTGTTGTAGCAGCGTGGGATTTTACATCTTCTAGTTGGATCAGTTTTATCATTAAATTTCTCTCTACCTCGTTGTCAACTCGGGCCTCGACCTTGTCCATATTGTTTTTAGCTAAGACTGCCATCCTCCTTTTCTCATTTTTGGGGGCTTTCTCATAAACCTTTACAAATGCTTTGGGATGAACTGCTTCCACTTGTCTTTCGGAATCCAGGTAAAAAGCACAGACGTTTTCCTCGTCGTCTTGGACGTCTCCGTTGGTGTAACAAACTCCTGCCACATCTGCCTCTCGAACAGGGTTGATAACTTGTTGTTGTAAATCCTCATCATTTTCTTTTATTATTTCTAAGAAATTTTGGTACAAATATATGCTCATTTAAGAGCACACTATGAACCCCTATTCCTGATGGGACTCCGATATCCTTCCAAAAATTCTGGATTAGTTTTGAATTCGCCGTTAGCTGTTCAATTGTGAAGTTAGTGACGTGGTTGTTCTGTTTGAGCAGGTTGGAAGGCTGGGCGCTATCAACTGGGTCCATCATTTCGAGGTGGAATGGTGCCCCAGTAATGTTTGGAATGAGGAACAGGCTTGTGTTTAGTTGTTTGGCGTTAACTATTACGGTTGACTGTTGAAACGTTGCATTTACATTGTTTGTAACTAGCTGGAATGTTAAATGAGTCACCCTGTATTTCCGGTCTGTCTTGAAGCTCGGGATTTGAACTTGTTTTGGGAGATTCCCGTACATTACTTCATATGGGAGTTTCCATTCATTAAACTGTGACTCAATTTCTTTTGTCAGTGATTCAATCCCAGTATCAATAATTGTCACGGATTTGTTTTGTATTGAGTCGAGCCAAGGTTGAAATTCCTTTCCGGCTTGAGGGAGAATGCCACCTTTATACAGCTTCCTGTTCAGCTCCACCAAGAATTTTTTGGGGAAGATTCGATTTCTTGTTAGTCTTAAGAAGCTGTCAATCTTTTCTTTGTGTTCACCATTCTCGTAAAGGTATTTTCCCTCGAAGAGGGAGATGGGGCCGGTGGTCATATTTCTGAAGAGCTGCTCTTGTTCCAATTTCCATTTCTCTTCATCGCTCATCTCTGTCTTGTTGCAGTTATTCCCTTCTTCTCTTACTGTTGAGTTGGAGCTGGAGAGGAGATGTCGACCATGACCATGCTGGGTGAAATTGGAAGAGAAAGAAGAATAGATGACTGGGAGTTGGGCGGTCCGGAGCTCCACCAAGAATGTTTGAATTGATTGACCTCCTTGTCCCGGCGTGCTGCTGCAACCTAAATGTAGGAAAGTTGCTGCTGCGAGCAAACGACAGGGCCACAACGTTAGCGTCATAATTTTTGTCGTTTTTGATACTTTTTAGTTTTTATTCCATATTCATGAGAACACTTTCAAAAATTAATTGCAAGTGTAATTTGAATAACGGAATGAGGATTTTATTGCAGAAAATGCTGGTTTTATACTTTTTAATTTAAAAAATTAAAAACGTAGTTTAAAAAGTATGATTGATGATTGAGATGATAGATGATCCATATAATTATTGCATCAGGTTTAGTCATTGAAAACTTAAGTCATCATCATCACAGCTTTATTTTTATAATTAACCATCTAACATTTAAGCCCGTGTCAAAAGTTAGTTTTATTTTTTAATTTCTGAAGTATAAGCGCAAGAAGATTTTTGACAGTAAATAAATAAATAATCTTTTTACTGCTGCTTCTACGAATTTTATGGCGAAAATTACGCAAACTTAACAAAAAATTGTAAATTATGCATTTAAATTATAAATTTAGAAAGACTGCTAACGTCACACTTTGAAAGTGCATACAGTATAACATGTGACATGACCGGATTATGGTTTTATTGCTAAAGTTGACAGTCTATCTTTGCGGGATTTGGGTGGAGGAAGATGTTTATAACACAATTGTTTTTTTCGTGAGATTTAATTATTTCATTGAAACATGAAGTATCATATTTCATTCTCATTAATTCTGGAAATTTTACATGACGTCGGATTGAGTTAATGTAATGTAACGTCAATCAACTTGAAAAAATTCTTGATCCCTAAATTGTGGAGGCGAAGAATTTTCTTGTGGTGGCTGAATAAAAATAAACACGTAATTCGATCAAGGTTAATTTTTGAATAGGAAAATGAGTGATACTGATACGGGATGCCCACAAGTTTACGCTTACAATGTTTACGTTTATGGCTTACAAGTTTCATTTTTGGAATAATTAAACAGCCTAATGCATTTATTGGCATTGACTTTGTTCGTAATAGTGGGGGTTAGCTATTTTATGACTTACATACGTCAGCATTATCAATTTTTTTAACATATAAATAGGTATGTATTATATAATTTCAACAGGCCACTAAGTTTTTCTTCATTCACATAATTGATTATATTAATAAAGCAAGTCAGGGTCACGAGAGGCGGATAAGTGAGATTATGCGCTAAATGAGAAATTTGGTGAGTGAAATAGAAGTGCTACATTGTTTATAAACAGATCAGTGCAGTGCTCAGCCCTTAAGTTTAGGGTCTCAGGAAAAATTCAACTGTTAGATTTTTTGCCATAAACAACCAATACCACTAAAAGTCTTGACACTGACATGAATTTACTTATATATATAATATATTTAGTAATGAAGACAAAAGCAAAGCAATGACTGCGTAAGAATTTTTATTAAATTTAAAAAAAATTCATTACAAAAAAAACTTATTTTCTCCACTTGATAGCAACTTTAAATGGCTGAGCGTTAAGAAGGAATCCAAACTGCGCACTAAAATCCGGTAACATATCAAGAGATTCCGGAAATATTTGAGCACTCTGAAAAAATCTGACAGTAAAAAGAAACATGATGTCCCTCGCCAACCCCTCTCCAAAGCAGAGTCTCTTCCCAGTTCCAAACGGCATCATAACATCATTTCGTATGAAACTTCCATCTTCACTGATGAACCTTTCGGGGCGGAACTTTTCTGGATCACCCCAAATAGCAGGGTCGTGATGAATGTAGTACAAGTTAGGAAGAAGGATAAGACCTTTAGGCAAAGTGTAACCTTCAAACTCAATATCTTCCGTGAGCTCATGAGGAATACTCATCCAAACCATTGCAGAAAATCGAAGAGATTCTTGAAGGACTGCTTCATTATACGGCATGCTAATAAAGAAGTGAGAAAAATATATAAGCGCATGTAAAACGCTACTCTAGATATCCATAATGTTTTTCACTATTTACCTTTGTCTATCTAACAAGGATGGCATCCGATCCTTTCCAATAACCCGATCAATTTCTTCACACAATTTTTGTTGAGCAGGTTGATGATGAGCAAGGTAGAGCATCAGCCAATTTATTGTATGCGGTGTGGTCTCACCAGAAGCTTTAATGCACAAAACAACGTCTTAGATTACCCCACTTCATATAAGAACTTATTTATTCAATCATTTCATAAGGAAATTACCGACGACTAATTCCAACATAGCGGAAATCCCATTCTTCAGTCCAAGTTCACCATAAAAAGATGATTTTGGATCATCACACAAGTTCAATTTCTCAATATAAGCGTCCATTATATCCTTCCCTTTTCCTTCCACGAAATCCTTCCTTCTTTCATTCAACTGCTCAATAACTAAGGTATGCACTTCATCTGCTGTTCTCTTCAAAAGATTATATCCCGACCATTCTGGAGCAATGTATTTAAGCCAAGGTAAAAAAGCCAATCCTGTCGTCACTGCTCTTGCCATCCCATCTAAGTAATCACGAGATAGTTTAGCTGCTCTATTGTCACATTCACTTTTTCCCTCCTCATTTCCACCACTGCTTATAATCTTCCACATTATGTTGCAATTGTAACGCTTAATGTGTTCGAGAAGAGATGCAGTTTCAGTTCCACTTTTGCAAGATTTTAATTGGGTTCGAAGGTCACTCAAAACTTCTTCAATTTCTGAGAGAACTACAGGTTCTAAAGAAGCTCTACTACTTCCACCTAAACCAAAACACTTCAGAGTTTTTGCACAAAAGTTTTTCTGCTCGGTCCATACCTTCCCTTCTGTATTTACTATCCCGTGATTACCATTAGCTATAACGTTGAATAGCTCAGTTTTATAACGTCCGAGAGAAGCAGGAAGATTGAAAAGATCC
>JAANSM010002070.1:0-16114 GCA_036850725.1 Orchesella villosa
ATATGGCAATGGTGCATAAAGAAATGAAAATTAGGTAGTCGACAATCTCGTTGAGGTCCTTGAGATGATTCGGTCTACTCAATGTTATCCAAAGGAACCAAAAGAAGGAGAATACAAGGTGAAATACTATGCTCCCAATCAAAATCCTGTGACAACATTTTCTTTCTTTTGGTAGTCGAAAAGGGTTTTTGTAAACGGCAAAAGTAACGGGTTCAATGAAATAGGGTGGGGGAACGAACCTTTGTAAGTGGAATTGAACTTTTAAAGCGCCAATAGTGAAGGCCATGTTTTAATGTTGGATAAGGGAACGCTTTGAAGTTTCTTCATCCGCCTTGGCTAAAATGTTTGGCAAAAGTTAAGTTTACGTGTACTAAATGTTGAGAATCTTACAGCACAGTCATGAAAATACTGTTTTTTACATTAGGTAAACATGTGGTACTAAATTGAATTTCTAGTCAGGAAAATAATTAAAATTTACTTGTTCCGGCAAATCCATTTTGCAATTCACTTAAATTGGTTTTAGGGCTTTTCACGGTAGGTAACCGAAATAATACAAGCAGTATTTATACACAAATCTACTTAAAATTCGTGAAAGCGTAGGGAGTTAAATGTTCTAGTCGTTTCTTGGAAGAGTATTAACTTATGCCCTATTTATATGGTTACATATTCTACAGTGGTTTTATTCTTATTTTCTTATTATGGTTATACATACATATATTCCATATAAACTGTAATTTGAATAGGATTGTATATAAGCTTTGTCAGGAATATGATTACTTTCTTTCTTTCAATGCAATTAGGTTTTTCATTAATTTAAGACAGGTTGGAAAATTCTAAGAGAAAGTTAAAAAGTTGTTTTTATGTTCTTTTAAATTAGTTTGGGAACAAAAACACAAATTTCGGGTCACTCTTCTAGGAATTTTTGTATTGAATATTTTAAAAGCGTTTATTTAACAGACCACTTTTTAAATGAAGTTATGCCAACTTTTTAAAGTAAAGCTCATTTTACTATATCCAAGCACTTTTTACAAGTGTGGCATCCACCGCGCAAATGAAAACCACACCTTATTTAAAAATGACACCTTTAAAAATAATAATAATAAATTGTTCAGAATGCCAATCACTTCTTCTCAGCAGTACATTTCCACAACGTCAGAAAAGTGAGCAACTCCTCAATTCAAGTGAAAGCAAACCATAGCCATCCAGTACAGGGAAATCTCTTATAGTGCTTCAAGTTTCATGGATAGTCAGCACAAGAAAACGAAAGTAGAGCTCTGGATAGGCCGGTGAAAGTAACTTACCTTTCATTTCCTTTGAAAGGACATCACATCTGCTAGTAATTGACTTAAAATAAAACTAGTTGTTCCCACTTATTTGTTCCATAAGATGCACCAAATATTGTGTGAGTTTTGACAGACGTGGATGGATGGATTCGTTCATTTATCTTGTTTTCGTCCTCTTATCAACATCAATTCGGCATTATCATAAAAATGCAGCATACAAAGCAAATCCATAATTGCAATGTAGACTGGTCTAGCCTATCCATATTGTCTCCAAATAAAGGTGGTAGTGAAAGGAGGTCGTGGTCCACATAGAATTAAAATGAAATGGACGTACAGCAAGCGCAAAACATGTAGTTAAGCATATACAGGAAACTAAGAGGCTTAAGAATCTAGTGCTTTTGCTAAGAATATCTCATTCTGACTGTCCTTGTCTTTAGGGAAAGTGTAGACTAATAATCTTCTTGTAAACTGATAAGGTCTGACGTCTAACAAGGTTTTTCATCATTTCATTTAGTTACTGACTACGCGCGTGAAGTTATGTGTGCTGAATGTCCATTTAGGAATGGCAAATATGGTATTTCAAGCCAGCTGCCATGAAATTTTGACTAAGTCGTACTTATTTGAACTCCTCCGGCTAAAAGTCTTTTGCAAATTAATTGTATCTCAAAGCATTTACGGAATAGATTCATTTTAGAGCCTGATTAAGGAAAGCAGAGAAAGTGCAATTTAGTAAATAAAGACTTCCTCTTTACTTACAAAACTTTTTATGAAAGTACATGAACCTAAATATTATGCAGACATGACATTCGTTTCTCGGATGCTGTACTAAATCTTACTTAGTCCATTGAAAAGTCAGTTAATTTTTGTTTTAAATCACGGGCCATTCACAAAACGGTGTAAAAGAAAACTCATAAAGCCTTCCACGATCAACGATTCTAACTTGTGTTTCTACATAAATACACTAGCATAAATTTTGTTCTTGTGGCCTAATTGCTTTCCTTCTTTTTTACATAATGTCAAATGTACGCTTCCAGTAATAAATCAACTTATTGCACTCCATTCCAACAGCATGACGCAAAACTTCCTTAGTTTCCGTTTTTACGCCGGCAANACGAGTAGATCAATAATTCCATTGAAATACTTGCAAGCGCCCTACAGCCAGCCGCCAACCCACTTCAATAAAAAGTGAATGATGCACGGAACATTGACTGAATTTTTAATATGATCGATCCATCTCGCATTCCCTTGAAACTGGAAAAAGTATAGACAAATCGACCTCGATTTTGAGAAAGAACTGCAGAGAAAAATTCACACTACGACGTTTGTAAATACATTTTATATCCTAAGCAAATAAATCATCTCGAGAAAACAAAAAAAGGAGGATAAGGAGAAAGTAAGGTACACAATTTGTGCAGGAAGCCGAAGCACAGCACGAAGGTAGATGACTATAGTTTCACTTTAATTATGTCAAGGAAAGGGATTAAAATTTAAGACTAAGGTAAGACTACACCTGCACAAAAATAAAGTATTTTCATCTTAACAAAGCCCAGAATATTCTACACTATTCAAGTTTTCGCACATAGAAAGCATAGGAATTGTTAAGCGAACATAATCGCAGAGAAAAAAAATGTACGAAAAGAAAACATCATTTGCCTTTTCTCTCTCTTTAATCTAATCGCTTTTTTTCCTTGGCGAGAAGAAGCAAACAAATGCAAAAGAGAATTGAAAAAAACAGGAATTTTTACCAGCTCGAAAAATAGCGGAAATTGAATGAAGATGTTTTTCTTTTTCAGAAAATATGTAAGAGCCCCGGAAAAGCTTAAATAAATACCATTTGTTGAGCACACAGACTTAACAAGGATGGAAGCAAAAAGGCGTATAATATTTACAACATTATAAAGGAAACACGACAACGACCCATCTTTTCTGGGTAAATAAAAACTCATTCCTTTACCCTTTGCTTGTGACTTGTTATATGAGCACGTTACTTTTATTGTGATTCTCAAGAGAGAAATGGATTCCCAAAGGAAGAAGAGCAACATTACACGAAGGAAAAGAGCGTATTCGATGAGGATTGAGGATTGTCGTGCGAATTCTGCAAGATGTAGATAAAACGAAATACAGGTAGAAGAGCTCTCTTATAAAATCTCTTTGCTTTTAATGTTATTTACTTTTTGTCAAAATTAATTTGTATCGAAATTCTACTCGGTAAACGCTCTTGGATTGAAATGAGATGGATCGCATTTCATCCTTAATTTTGAATTCCATCTGGTGAGACCACAAGACAAGGTCTTCTTTGAGAACTCGTAAAATACGTAAAATATAGATGCGTTTTCGTAGTCAATCTGAATTCTAAATTGAATGTGGATTCGCATATTCAAAATATATTTGCATTTCACGGTATTTACTTTCCTAATACTTGTATTTCCATTCCTTGTATTAAAAATGAGGCAAACGAATAGATTGATTTCATTTTCGTCTTTTTGCCTTCAATTCTTTTCCCATTAAAAATACACATATTCAGTTGTTGGGTTAAAAATATATTTAATTTAAACAGTTTATTGAAGTTAGAGCCGCCCAATATTTAATAAGGAAATCAATAATTCCTTATACCAAGTAGGTTCCATAATCATCTGGATTGGGTTCGCATTATAGTAGACACAAATCAGACCTGAACCAACGTAGGATTTAGTCAGTCACAATGTCTAGTTTCAAAATATTTATATGGCAGATCCGAAGTCCTTATCAAACTGTGCAATACATTTCCCTAATTCTGATGGGGCAAGTTAAGACGGCTGATATATTAACGGTCAAAATACAAATGTTGGGACCACTTTTTCTCAGACAATACTCAACTGACTTGCTTGAAATTTTGTGCAAAGGGGTTTTTATTTTTAATTCTTGATATTTTAAGACTTGTGCACAAAAATTGTATTTACTAAAACTTCTGAAATTATGTTATAAGTGCATATAAATTGGAATTATTTGGCATCTTAGTATTCCAATTTACTGCTAAATGTCAAGTTTTTCAATTTTTTTATTGAGAACCTAATGACATAATCGTACAGAGAATATTTAGTATATTTAACACAAAATTTCAAATTAATAGACAAAAACGTGAAATAATCCTGTTCTTGTGAATTGCTCCGTTTATAAAGATTCATTTTCTCACTCGGTATTCTACCGATTGCCTTACTTCCTCTTTACTCCATACTATATTGATAGGCTCAATTTTTTTTAAACGGATTCGATTTCGTTTTTACCTATTTTGTTAAAAGTGAAGCCTCAAATATGTGAAGGCTGCGAAAAGATGTAATTTCATGATGCGTGATAACGATAATTGCATACACCTAGTTTTTCATTCCGTTTTATATAATACAAACATTTACACAACTAATGCCTACCTCATTGATCTGTATTCCACGTTCCCCGAAGATCAAAACCGAGAAATGATTCCTCGTTTTGTTTCATGGCTTCCAACTCCACCAAAAAATCTCTTTGAAAAACAAACAGAATGCAAATTTTATAACTTGGTGAAAAACTAGCTCTATTAATAAATTTATAAACAAAAAATACGAACGTTGAGAAATCGTCAATTGGGCCGTACCTGTCTCTCTCGTTCTTATACAATCAAACTTTTCACTATATTCTTTGGATTTTCTAACTTTACACTTTTATTCCTTATAAAGTTTCTGTGTATAAAAGCAAAACGCAAAACATGGCAAATTACATGAACCAAAAAAATACTCTTAACATCTGAAACCGGAGCAGACCTGTCTTGTGTCCTACTTTTCAAGTGGCTTATGCACTTTGCAAATCTCTTGCTTACCCAATATAATTCCCTTCCTCTTTCCTCTTTCTACCTTTCCACTTCCCATCAAGATACAAGATGTTGATGAAACTCACAAATTCCTTGCTCAAATGATATTAAATTCCCCTAAAAAGATCAGTAAAAGGAAAGACCCTTAAGAACCTTTTATGAGGGTTGCAGGAGGCAGAGAAACTAATTACAAATTAACCACAAGGATGGCCAACTCAAGGTAGATTAGATGATGTGAAGTAGCGAACCATTTCTAGTTAGTTGTACACTTCCAATCCAAAGTCACTTTGGTTTGGTTGAGTTTTACGGAGTATCCCGATGGGATCATCGTTTTTGCAAGCGCTGCTACTGCTACTGATCATGATGATGCTGAGCAGGTGATCAGGATCTCAATATTTAACGAGTGGTAAATGAACTCCTCTCTGGGAAATGGTTATAGACGAGTAATCCATAATGGCTTCGTGTTGAGAGCCACTCTTATCTCGAATCCCTTTAAACTGTCACTAAAAACTGCAAAAACTGACATAAAAATAGAAAAGGTTAACATTGCCTATTTTACTAGTTGGATAACAGTCTTTTGCAATTTACATTTTGGTTTTAGTACTCTTTCTCCCATTTTGTCTCTATTACATTGAAAGGGAAAGAAACAGATTAGTGCTTAGAGCAACTCCGAGTTGTTTTATAAACCTCATGAAAATTATTATGGGAAAGATCGTTAAACAAACAAGAATTGAGTAAATAAGGAGTAAGGTAACGACTGGATTGGAAGTAGGCGTATTATGTACTAAAATTTAGCTAAAGAAAATGTTATTTATGATTGTATTTCATTTACCTGACAGTTTACTATAGTTTTGTGTTTGTGTTCCAACTTTTCCAAAGTTTGGCAGTTGAAACAAGATGGATTTTGGCTGTATTGGTGAAAGCCCTATGCAAATTTGGAATTGAGCTGCTGTTTTCTATTTGAGATTGTTCATTAAGTGGATGGCGTGGCAGTAAATCATGTGCAAACTTAATTGAGCTGCTGTTTTCTATTTGAGATTGTTCATTAAGTGGATGGCGTGGCAGTAAATCATATGCAAACTTTAGAATTTGGAGAGGTGAGAGTTTATTTGGCTAACAAATTTGGCTTTGTTAATGTTTCCCGTTTTCTGAAAAGTGACATTTTTGTTCTGTTTCAGTATCAAAGACCAAAAAACTTTCAGGGTAGAAGTGGCCTAGAAGTTTGCTTGAATCACAATCAATTTTCAACTGAGATCATTAATTATTATAGAAAAGTTTTGGAAGTTTGAAGCAAACTATTTCTCAAAGGATTCGGTAGACAAAGAGAAAGCGAGTTGGGGTAGAACTGGCTTATGTGCTGACAATATGTTCAGCAACCTTTTTAATGAACCAAATCACCCTATAAATTACGGATTTCCCCTTTCATTTTGTATTACACGAAAAGATTTCTGTATATTTTGATGCGATTAAAACTAGAAGCTAAAAGATTAGCTAAAATTTATATAAATTTTCAAAAATTTCAATATTTTTGTAAGGTAACGTAATAATATACTTTAATAACATGATAATTTAACAAGATACACATAAATATTCATTTTATAATGGTAGATAACACTATATATAGGATTTTTATAGACTAATTATCTAATACAACAAGGAATTTCTTTTTTTGAAGGAAGGCCGAGGCACAAATTTGTTACGGGTATTTTGCAGTGAGCAAATTATGGGAGTTTTGTTCCATTTTAAAATTAATTTTTTTAAATTTAAAAACATTAGTAACAATACTCAGCTATAAGGTTCAAATTAAATACTTTGAAGTTAAATTGCTAAAAAAAGAATGAGTTAATTAAAAGGTAAAAACAATTGTACAAACAAACAACCAAAATATATAACATTGGGAAATGTGAACCAGTCTTATTTTTACAACTGTTTAATGACGTTAAAATCACAAAAATTAACTAAAATTATCTGGCCTTGAAGTACATGGGTAATACTCGTCGTTTCCGAAAGAACAGGGAAAGAAAGTTGAGAAGATTAAGACAGGAATGATACCTATTATTATGGGTTTATAAAAAAAGTTCCTCACTTTTGACTTGACTCGTTTTCTAAGCACCAAACTAGCACGCAGCTGCCTTTCTAAATGTAAATTTAAAACTTATTCTTTCTTTCTCCCTCTCTTTTTCATCTGTATTTTTAAGGACTCATTGTCTTTTCATGGTTAGAAATTGGTAAAAGTAGATTCTATACTAAATATATTCACAATTTACACATGACAAAAATTTATTTTTCTATAATTATTATAATTGTTAAAATTAGCTAGCTACCTACAATTAGTTTTCTAAGCTGTTTCTTGTTATTTGTTATTATGTTAAAATTCGTTTGTATTTTATCAGCAGCATAATTCATTGTGACTTGGTTTTTGTGCATAAAATTACAATTTGTCATTGTTGCCATTCGTTGTTTCTTTTTGGTTTGATTTTTTTTCATGACAAAATATTTTTTGGGTGTTGAAACAATCATTATAATATTATTACTGGACAATAACTTTGGATGTAAGTATTACCTGTATTGTTTTCTTTTAAAAGCTGCTTTAAACCTTTTTTTATATTGCTATGAAAAAGTTATTCATTTTCTTTCAATCAACTTGAATAGAAACTACTTCAAATGTATTTATATCATGATAATTGATAATTTTGATCTGAATTCTGAACCAGAGCAAAAAAGAGTATTTAAATATATTGCAAACTTTTTATATTTCCCTCCATTCGGCATTCAGCATTTTCTCTCCTTTTTAATTAACCAAAACCAAGCTAACATATTTTTTACGCAAATTTTGACTTGTCCTCCTTAATTTTCTCTGCATCCGCTCCATCATCCGCTTGTTTCGCTTTCTCCTTGACTACTCCCGCGTTGGGAAGAAACAACAAGGGAAACATTCCCAGTAAACAACCAATCGTGACTCCTAAAGCGCGGCCAAGATTACAAGCCCATCTCACCGAGCCAGAAGCCATTTGACTTGGAGTTAGATCCGGATCCTTGATCCCAATTTTGGACGCCATTGCCTCCACATACCAAGCCGAACCTATGCCTGCAACATCCGAAATTGTGTTACCTAAAGCGGCCGCTGCCATCGTGGAAATTCCCAAGGCGGCTCCAATAGTCAGGTCAATATAGTCTCCCTAAATATTTTGGAATCGGCGTTGGAATTCAACATAAAAATAGAAAAAAATTTATTAGCATTCCATTCCATTCCTAAAACTGGAAAAAGCTTGAGCTTTGAGCTCATTTTCGCTTTGAAAACAAACCAACAAGGAATTTATTTTTCAGGGAAAACTTTCAAAGAGAAAGATAAAAGCGGAGAAGCCAAAGCCAATATAATATTCCTTTTTACAAAAGGGAACAAAAAGGTTTTAGTTGACATACCGCGAGTATCATGATGAGATTGTCGAGAAACCCGAAACCAATGAAAGGCAAGGCATTCTTTACCACAACTGTGGTGGACGTTGGACGACACCACAAAGGTTTTCATATCAATCCAAGAATTCAAGTGGACCCCACAGAAAGAAGAGTGAATGAAGGAGAGCCATGCCATCAAAGGCAAATACAAATACACAAAAAGAGAAAGACCTTGTCATGCAATGTGCTCAACATTTTATCGTCACCGTCACCCAAACACGACAAAAGAAAGAACCGTGAAACAAATAACGACATATTAAAATTGATTCGACGATGCGAATCACTAGAAAGAAACGAGCTTACCTGCCCATATAGCAGCGGCGGATGCTGGAGGAGATTTTTCGTCTAGGGAAAAACAAAAAAAAAATACATTTTATTTAAGGTTTAAAAACTATTTTAGGTTTTTATTTCTAGTTTCTAGATTGACAAAGTATTTCACAGTTTGTCAACGTTCGTTTCAATGTCTAATTGAAAAATCGCATAGATTTTTTTGCTTTTTTGAGCGTGTGTACTGTGTACATTTATTCCTTTCCGCTTTTCAGATTGACTTTATAAATAATTGAAAGTAGATACGGCTACGATGGAGATGGCACCAAAATGAAGTTAATTATTGATATTGATATTGCTCGACGTGGTACCTAAAATATACCGTGTTTTCTTTATAAAATATGAGGTGAGCTCTGCACTCTGAGCTATATATATATTTCCTTGACGTGATATTCTAGACAATATGCCACCACTCACCTCCATTCTTTCAGCATTGTGTCACCATACCATTCACCTTAACTTAGGAATGAACACAGAAGGACGAGACGTTGATTCATCGACCCACAAGGGACTTTCCTCTCGAAATACGAAACTCGATGCTCGAGTAGAGTAAAAATACGTAGGAAAAAGTAGGCCTTCCTTACAAAATATCCATTTCAAGCTTTTCTAAGAGAGGAAGACGAGGAATCTAATGTACTAGTAATAAATATAGCTGAGTATGGAGTATGTGTCCCTTTAGGTTTAAGCTATATAAGAAGTATAACCAAAAATCTTTTCACCTAAACCATTCCCTCCATTTACATTGCCAAACTCTGACGTCGTTCGGAGAATGTATGAAACACGTATAAAAAGAATCTTCCATGTGAAACGAAGCCAAGAAAATATATATAATGGAACCACTTCCACCTCCAACCTTCCAGATAAAAAGGAATACCAGAATCAAGTGGGTTTTTTTTACTTGCGTCAGCAAACTGATTAAAATTTACAGATTAAACGTTAATAAAAGACGTCGTAATCTACTTCTATCCACACTACCAACTACGAAATACTACGTTTCTCTTCAACCGGATTAAGCGCTCTTTTAACTCAAGCGAAACCAAAGTTTTTGCACCTGGTCTTCTTCTCTTTGTTCCTTTTTCCACCTCGCTACGTCCACCTCCAACCTCCAAAACCTCCCTTTCAAAAAACGAAGAAGCTATCAAACAATTACGACGCTTGACAGTTGTTTCCCTCCTAAATTCCGAAAGCTTGATACTCAATGACTCAATCTAATCCCATTAAATTGAACTTATTTCAAAGTTTTCTCCACAAAAACATTCTTTAAACGGCTTTTTTATGAAGCATAACAAATGACAAACTATTGACTATAAAATTTAATTACAGCGGGATATTTCAACTTTTTGAATGCGAAAACTTTATTTTTTTGTTTCTTACCAAGTCGAGCGTGTAGCCACTTTGGTGAAATTTCACAAAGCGTCCCAGTCGGATCCTCCTTGGCAGTGGCGGGTCTTCCAAATCTTGACAAGAAAGAGTGAGATTCCAACCTACTGGAGCCTAACGTTCCTTCATATTTGTCGCGGAGAATATCAATATTTAGCGTATGGTAAATCAGCTGTCTCTGATGATCTGAAAGTTGGCCAAGGAAATCGGCAGCGGAATCCCGGGTTGAGAGGCCGTCTTTTATTGTGACTAAAACTGATTGACGATTCTGATTCCAAAGGAGGAGGTGAATTTTCTGCAGGAGTTTTTACGGCTTCTTCTGAACAGTCTTTAGGGCCTTTATCATCAGTACTTTTTGAGGAGGAATAAAGCCGGGTAGAAATGAAGGAGGTTAATTGGCAGTGCTCATTATAATGATGATTGGCCATAGAATTCGAAAGACAGAGCTGGTTTTTCTGGTTCTTTTGATGATGATACAGTCGTTTCTGAAGGTTAAAAGAGTGTTTCTTTTCTTGATTATTGTGATTGTGATATCCTGTCCAAACACTGGAGTTTTTCCAACTCCATTTCCCAAAGGATTTGAAAGAGGCTAATTTATCGTGAACCTTGGGATTTATCTCTGGCATCTTATTGTTATTTTCGTTGTATATGATGACAGCTATCCTGTGGACTATTAGCACAACCTTGGAACAACGTGGCAAGAAGATAAGGAGTTGAAGGAGAAGTTGATGATGATGTTGCTGTTGCTGCTGAAGCTGACCTACATGATGTAGACAGCAATGTACTAAAGCTCCAAATTCCTGGTCGAAACATCATATTTTTTTGTCCTGATATTTTTTATGGTTGAGGTTGATGGGATTCGGGTGGATTCACTCGAGTGGAGAGGAAAAAACTTGGGACTCAAGATTAGGAGTCGTTGAAATGTTGAATGTGCAAAAAATAAGTGTGTCTCTTCCTACTTATTTCCTTCTTTTCCTGTCCAAATCCACTTTTCACTGCATTCCAAACAGTTTCCAAGCGACTGGCTTGTGATTCAGATTCTGACGTCACGTAAACTCACTCACTCTCTGGATGGTTTAGAGAAGAGAAATAAGTAACACTTTCCGTTTGCTTCTTCACTTTCACTTCATTTCTTGATGGGAATGGAAGACATGAAGATATAGGACGCAAACAATGTTTAATACTTTTATTTATAACAGGAAGGAATAATTTTGTAGTGTATTTCCTTTTAGAGTCTTTTTTGAGAGGATTATTTCAGATTTATTTTGTGTAGTAGCGCTAGCTTCTCTCAATAAATCTCTTTATATGTGGTTTTTCCCTATAGAAAAGTCGTGTTTCGTGTCGAATGTTGGGTTACGACGTCGTTGTATCATATTTCACATTCTGCTCCATATTATTTTTTTTTGCAAAAAGGAAAATATTACTTGGTTTGGTATTACGCGTTGGTTTAGCATTTGTGCTGAATTTTAGTCAAGTTTTAGTGGTTCCTGTTTTGTTTTATGGTTCGCCTCGAGGTCCGAAACTTTCCCGGATGTCCTTGTCTGCCTTGTCCTGTTTTTCCTTTTTTGGGTTGTGGGGTTTCTATCAAAATCAAAAGAGGAGTTGAAATATGAATATATTATTATGAGGAGAAATGAATATGGATGATGTGAACGCCGAACAGGAATAGGAGAGGAAGATACAGAACTTAAAACTCAATTTGGGAGTATTTTAGTTCCCTTGTAGAGTAGTTGTTTTACCTTGAGGGCAAACACTGATACAAATACAAGTAATTGAGTTAGGTACTTGCTAATATTTGCATTTCAATCTCGGCTTCTAGTTCTACTACTATCCTATCCCTATTTACTTTAGAATGTTGCTGTTGCTGAGAATTTGGAAAGCAACAGAAAGAGAGAGAGAGACACAGACACTGGAGAAAATTCATCGCAAAATGCGATATATTTCGCGGTAGGAGGTAGGTTATTCCCATATAATATGTGTATTATCATCATATTCCAAATTGGAATAAGTTTTCTGTGGAACTAAAGGTTATTTATGCGCCGCTAGCTATTTTGTTGAGCTAGAAGACTCTAATTTCTAGCAAAAAACAGAAGGATTCAGTAAAATTACGAAAATTGTGGGAAAATTTTAGTTCATGGGTTATTTTCTAAGCACCTTAGCAGCAATTCTGGAATTAATTGCTAAATTTAGGTTTAATTTAAATAAAATTTTACCTGAGAAATTGTATAGTGGCGTGTAACTGCAGCACGTTTCATATTTCTCAAAATAATATTTAAGGAAGGGAATATGGATGATAATTTGTCAACTGTGTGCTACTTAATTTTGCTACAACTTCCTTTCATTTTATATGAATAATGCAAAAGGATTAGAAAAGGTGACCAACATAAACCCAACAGTTTCACGTTGTACTCCTAGTTTTAACGCAGCGGTGTGCAATATGCACACTAAATGGTAATTAGTCCACCAGTTTCCTATCTAGTTTTGTAGTTTGCTCAGCAGGGAGAGATTGGGTTATTACTCGTGTATATTTTGCGTGAAAACATGAACCCCCCGTGCAAATTTCTACTCACTAGACACTATAGTGACAGTCACAGAGAACTACACATAAAACCACAGAGACTACACGATGATGGTCGATACGAATGTTTGGTAATTAATCTGGCTAACTCACAACTCACCGGAAAAGAGAGAAAGAGAAGGGAAGCAGAATTAAGCCTTTTCTATTCCAGTTTTCTAGTCCAACTAATGTAAACTTTAGTGCGATATGGTTGGTTTTCTGTGTTCTGTGCAAAATTGAGCCCAGTTTAATATTTGTTTGCTTACTAGAAATGAGAATTTAGCCTGTTTTCCTTTCCAATATGAATATGACTAGAGAATTTATGATGGTTCATATTCATATATGAAATTGTATTCGTATTCGGTTGTATTATATGTATTTTAAATGCCAATACATTTAGGTATTTCATATTGACTAGTAAAGCATAAATAATTCAGCATTCACTTTACCATGTTGATTGTATTGTATATTGGGATTTGTGTAGTGAACATTTTTGCCTTGGAAATATTGGAAAATATTTTGAACATTTGAAAATAAATGGAGCATGGATAATAAATGGTATAGCCCAATGCCCATCATGGAAATATAGTACAAATGGGGAATTGAACTCCTGTATTGTATATGTTTTTAGTATACGTAAGCCGGAAAATATTTTCGCATAAAAGTTGTACACATGGGTGAACCTCAAATGAAAAAAAAAGTTTGCACATGGAATTTTATCGGAAGAATGATCCTATCCAAAAAAAAATGTTCTGATCCTTTGATCCGTTTGGTTGCAAATAAATGACATCAATGACATGTAACATGCAGGCTCGTTACGATATAAAAAGTGATGACAGGATTGGGACGTGACGTATTAAGCACGATATTATGATGTTATGTACCATTTTAATTAGCTAATGGGATGCTTACACACAAATAATAAACTGTGGTGAGGATTAAATATGTCTTTTTAGTCAAGCTAAAGACTAGCTAAAGTTCCAACTCCAACCTAAAAATAAATTAGTTTCTAGACTGGTTGACTGAATGATAATCTTGATGGAGGTGAACGACAACATTTATTTTCTGATGTGAATGTGATAAACAAAAAGTACAGTAGAATCTGTAATAGACGTTTTTGCTAGGAGATTATCTAGTAAGCATTAGAGTAAATTAAAGAAATAAATTTTGCAAACACAAAACACACGAGTTCATTACATATTCGATGTTTAACCGAAACCAAACCGTAAATAATGGGTATTTAATTGCTTAATTCAATTCACCACCGCAACTCAACGTATTCCCTAACCACACAGAGGTGAAAATGGTGATGATTTAGTAGGCATTAAATTAGGTTAACCACATGCGTGTGGTTGTAGACTCCACCCATTTTACCAACATTGTCATTTATTCATGTTGGGAATTTGGGACATGAATCAACTTTTAATTACAAACTGGGATAAAGTTTAACACTAAATATAAACATATGGACTCGTGTGGCTTACCGTCAAGAGTTGAAGTTAGATGTTACGTGAAACAGTTGCACATTTTTAAGTTCAGAAAACAAAAAGTTCTTTACGTGTTTGGATAGTTTTCAGCGCAATTTTGTTTGGAATCTATCAACTTTATTAGTCTAACACAGATTCACTTTTATTTTCAAGGATAAACTAGTATTATGTTCAAATGTCTTTACTCAGAAGCTTTTAAGGCGTTAAAACTCGTCACTCGTTTTTTTTGATACATCCCAATTTAATAATATACAATTTGAACTGTCAGTTTAATTCCTTAAATCACTTTAACTTGTTTCAAAACCTGGAATTAAACAAATTGGAAGAATTTTTGAAGGCCGTATAATTTCATCATTATTAATAGTTGGATTATTTAGTAAACTAATTTTGCTACCTATAAACTACATTCAACTACATTTACGAGATTAAAAACTTTCAGAGAAAAGGCTACTGTTTTCTGTTTTATTGTCAACAGTTAAATTTACTTTAAATATTAGTAAAAGCACAATGTGAATCTAATCTACGATATTCAACAACTATTTTCAATTTAATAATAAGAATTAATGTGAAATTCTCATGAACTTTTGTGTATTTTAATTTAAAAACTGAATTTTTACTGCAATATTTTACATATTTATATGTTTCCAAGGCCAATTACACATAAGTTAAATTGAACACTCCTAATATATGTACCTCTCAATTAACTTTTATATTTTAAATTTAAAATAATATTTTTGTCGACGTCTAAACCATGCACAACTAACCTCCCTCACAACCCAATTTGTTGTTCTACAGAGACACACGAGAACCCTATTCTACATGCTCAATTACCTTACACAAAACCAGAAACTGTGCAATATACACGCCAGATAACAAAATACAAAAGGAATGCAACTCACCAAAACACAGAAAAGAAGGGTTTCCAGCTGATATTCCGCCTTGATATGTAGACTGGATGCGGTTGAACGTTGAATGTTGAAGCAAGTTTTACTCTTTTGCTTCTCTTACGTAATACAACACAATAGAATAGGAGAATAATACCACACAAAAATCGACCTACAGCCTACTACCTACCTAGATACCCTGTTTATAAGCAAGTAACACACAAACTAAAGAGTTGCTCGGGTCTGGTCTGCTCACGCCAGGAAAAAAGAACGAAAGGTTTCAAGCTTTGACATAGATATGTGTATTTTGGCTTGGTTCTTTTCTATGCGGTCTACGGTCTACGTGTGCGATATGTTTCAAATGATGATGATGTTTCTGATGCTTTGCTTTTTCAGTATTTTTAGATATATCAAGTAACCACGTACGTGCGCTATCCCACGTTGTTCCCAGGTGTGCTGCTCTCGCAAAACTGAGAAGGATTACACTACTTTCACTCAGTTTTCCCTTGAAACCTAGAAAAGAAGCTTATGCTCGTAGTTACAAGTTGGAATGAAAGGGCACCATAATTCTATCTAGGAATCTAACCTTCTTTCACTTTTAGTAGCATTTTTCCTTCCTAGATTTTTTTCTTGGGTTTCTAGCTGGATGATTATTTCGGCCATCATTTCCCTCCGTTAAACTTGTTTCGTTAAGGGATTTATGTCAAGAATTAATTTGATGCAATTTTTTTAGCTTAATAATGTCTGACGTTAAATCAGCATCAAGTCAAACATCAAGGAAAAGATGATTGATGACTTGTGCTAAAGAAAAGTGGTACAAGTTCGTAAATCCTTCTTTTATATATAAAGAAACACGGACAAGGACGAGCTGTCTTATTTTGACGTCGATTACTGTTCTACCCGTTGCCGTAGGAAATTGA
>JAANSM010002071.1:0-16114 GCA_036850725.1 Orchesella villosa
GCACATTACCCACGGCCTTCTACTTCACATTAAAAACTAATGAGAAAATGCATCAGAGAATGCTCCCACTTTTCATTTAGTTAATATTGCACACAAATGATGACAAATAAATTTCTAATATCTATATCTGTATATGACTTATATGTATTTTGTATGTATCTATCTGAGATATAGTTCGTTTGTGTATGCATAAAAATATGCTGCTTGTTAAACCGCATTCAAAATCTTTCCAAGCAAAGAGAGAGAGAGAGAAGACACAACCACCAACGCAGTTTTTATTTGCCGAGGAATGATGTAAAGATAACGAGCAACCTTTTTATCGCGACACCCCACAAAGTGAATACGAAATCTCTCAGCTTCTTTCTTCAGGTCTCTTTTTTCCTTACTACCCTTACATATATATATATAGACAGATGAAGTCTCTTACGAAAGTAGTAGTAATAAAAAAGTAGTAAGACAGTCGCATGGATTAATATTAAGCCTTTGTGTACACACACTCACTTGCAAAGTTGGGAGGCTTCTACTCCTTCCAAAGCCAATTTGTCGACGAGTGGCACATCCACCGGCTCTGCAGCCGAAGATGATGAGGAAGATTTATCTTGGTGACGAGCCTGGTGATTTGGTCCGAATTCCAGACCTGTTTGTATGAGGATATTGTTCCCATCAGTTAATGAGAATTCCCTCAGGAGGATAAGACACCGTTGCATTGACGTCTCTGCAAACAGGAAAACATGTATATACAAACTGGGTCAATATACCTAGTCCATAATCAGTCAACAACATGCATTCAGAGGAGCATATATATATACTCGTATTGTATTTTATGAAACTATATCGTAGTATATACAAACATGCATATTATATGCTTAATCTTCTAAAACTATTCATCAAACTCCTACATGCGCTTGTTACTATTCTATTAAGATGACATTCAAAGCAGAGGACATGTTAAAAGAAAGTTTTGAGGAACACAAATTCTTTGCCTTCGTTATCATATATCATCTGACATAAACAGTAAATAATGAAAATACCATCATTCCAACCTAATTATTTCCCTTCCCAACCATTTTATGTAAATAAAGGGCAACTTGTATGCATGTTTTTGTGCTCACCTAAAGAAACCGTTGGAAAGGAAAGGAAATTGCATTTGTCCGCCATTTTCCTCATACGTTTGCGTTCTGACGGAGATATTGTATAGCATGCAAAAAAATAAAAGGAATAAAAGCTAGCTGGAGGTCGCTTCTCCTAATAAATCATCGTATTCATGGTCTTTTTTACTTTTCGTTCCGTGCTCCTACCAGTCAAGTGGTATATGTGTGTTCGTCTTCCCTCAAAAGGAAAGCAGACAAGCCTCATTTTCTTTGCACGCTTGCCTAATGCGTACCTTCTGCCTTCTTTCATATATTTTCCCAAAACATAGGCAAACCTTAACCATGAACACAAACTTTTTGGGTAAAATAAGAACACTATGCATAGGATATCATGCTTGTAATCAAAATCAGCCAACCAAACATTTCAAAGAAGAGGAAGACCAAGACCACACAAAAAATAAAAGGCTCGTTCACTCATAAATGGAAATATGAGGCATCAGAATGATGAGACGAGAGAGAAAAAGCAGACGGAAAAATAAATGTGTATTTTTCACATTCGTTGTTCTAGTTCTTTTAGTGTTTAGAAGAAAAGTGCATGCGCCCTCCTGGAAGGAAGCCACAGGCAGTATTTAGGCAATAAATCAGCCTAACATTAATTATTCACACTTTCATATTCAGCCAGACCGCAACCATCCTACTGGTTGAGATGAAGGTGTTTCTTATAAACGTTGCTCCCACCAGCACAAAACTCTGCTAACATTTTTTTTCCTGAGAAGAAATGCGAATATACAACTACGAAGAAAAAGAAGAATGGAATTTGGAAGAAAGTAAAAACTCATGTCGTGAATCCATTGTGTTTGCCTGCAGCGGTGATGTGATACTTTCTCGAATCATTGGGAGACAGAGATATAGTTAGGGTTAGTAATATAATGAAGAATTGTAATATAATAATACTCACTTTAATCACTTTACGGTGTAAATATAAAATAGAGATAATCATGTCATCATAATAAGACTTAGATTAACGAAAATAAAACCAGTTCCAGACTACTTGGGCTTGGACCTAAAGTTCCTCCTAAGCCTTCAATTCTGAAGAATTCCGTAGACATTTATGAAATCTGTATGCAGATGCAGACCATTAAACTAACTAACGATGCGTATATAGTTCATAGTTCAGATGTATTTTTCAGCTGAGCATGTATTCAACAACTAATATGGAATGGAGTGAAAGAATTTTGCACAGCAAGTACAAGATAACCGTTAAGGATAAACATTAAATTAAATTATTAAATGGGAAATTCATTACATTTTGTATTAATCTAACATCAAATGCAAAACGCAAAAATCTTGTGGCAATACGCAGGCATGTAACTGTTAGGAGAAAAGTACAAATGTATTATAAATTCACAAAAATAGTTAAGTTTGAATTGTTATTCATACCCAAGGCATCCAGGCAGCAAAGGAGTAAATGCCAAAGGCGTTCCAACTCCGTTCTCTCTTTCTCCGACCATCTTTGACTGTAATATTAGAAAAAATTGAAATGAAAAATAAGTTTGACTACATTTTTCCGAAATATTAACAAAACATGCAAAAAAATATGTCACGTTTGGGCACACTTACGATAAGTATAAGAACAAGCATATGTACCTATTCAAACCTACTTCTACTGAGTATTGGTACATCAACAGGATATTAGATTTAAATTTACTTACTCCAGAAGGGAAGGTAGTAAGGTGGCTTTGGCAGCAGCAGCAGCCTCTTGAGCAGTTCTTCTGGCCTTTCGTAACTCATCCCGAAGATGTGGTCCATCTCCAGAGCCACCGAGGTGTGCCGCGAGAGATACGTGTGAGGCTACCGCCTTATTCAGTTCAACGAACCAACTGTAAAATAAATAATAATATGGATGGTAAATGTTTAACTTTAACTATAGTACAACAAATTATAATCCTCAACAAGGATCTTGTAGGTATTTACTTATAGACCAGGGAAACCCTCCCATTCTCTGAAAAACGTGGACAAACCTTTACGTTCGAATTCGAAATCTTTTAGTGTTTAAAATCTCCATTAAAAGAGATGATGTAAAACCTCAACTTCACAGACTGCTCCATGCTGTGCATAATGTATAGGATAACTTAAAACTTATGTAGTGTTTGGGGGCAAATAAATTTTTTATGATATGATGATGCCCAGCAGTGTAAGAAAAAGGATGTGTGCATTTGTGAAATACCAACTTATCTTTTCAATCCTTCTCACTAACACACTAGAAAAAGAACACATTGCATGTTTTCCCTGCTGTTCTATCATCTATACCCTACTGAGTATACCTTATGAGAATGAGATATGATGATATGATAAGCAACTTCGTTTCGAATTTACTATCATCATCATCATCATCAACTCATCAAGACTCAGGGAAACCTGGCGATGAAAAGAAAGGAAGTTGATAAAAGCATAAGCATCTTTCTCTCACTCCCCTCGAGAGAGAAGTGGAGAGTTCCTCACTATCTCACTCTTGAAGTCTTAAAGAGATAAACCCAAGACATGGTTTAATGAAGAAAATAGGTCTGTAGTATAAATTTACCAATATATTCGCATCCCACCCTATTTATCAACCTGAGTAAAGTTGCTCTTCCTTTTACAAGATTATCTGTTTCTTGCTCAAGAATAACATGCATACAATAGGGAGAAAAAGATGATGGAAATTTAATGATTCCCATTTCATCGTGCTTTATCTCCTTCTCAAAGAGAAGAGAAGCATTTTTCTTTCTCTTTGTGAACTAATCTATTATTACAGCAATCATGTTGATGTTGATGATCATAGTGATGTGATGATATAAAAAAAAGCCTTGACCTTAATCGCACAAGCTGTCAAGCTGAACAAAGAAACGGACATGATAATATGTGTGGTAACTAATGTAAGCGGAGAGTTTTCCCATCAAACCTACACAATAAATGATGATAATGATGAGATGTGAGCTGTGAGCTCTTTTATTTATAACGCAACGCACACATAACTATATGTGGCTCATGTGATGTGAACTCTTTCCAGTCATCATCACTGCTGATGCTAACTTTTACGAACAAAAACATTTTTTTAAGGTGAGAAAACGTAGCCAAGTTGAAAGTGACAAGAGATAATGGAGAAAGTGAGAAGGGATAGATATTAAGTATTATATTCACTCCATAGTTTTGGTATCAAATCAACTCATCTGCTCGCGCTCCTCCAGTTCTCCAGCAGCAGTAGCAGCAGTGTGTAACCAGATGCAAACCCCGCATATTTTCTGCTTAATGGTTGCTTTATGGACCAAGAGTGCATTTACTTTTTGTAATATTATCCCAAAAAATCCTTTCTTGGAACATTAATGTGCATCCTTCTACTGAGCTGGGGCTCAAGAAAAAAAAAGAAAAAAGTGTAAATGTTATGACAGTCATGATTATTTACAGCTTCTGCGAATTGCATCAGATTACCACAAATAATATGTCTTGACACATGAGCGTAATGTATGGCAGTGGGCAAAGAGAGAAGCTCTACCATTTTCTCCAGGGAATAAATATGTGAGTGTAATGATGATGGTGATGAGATTCAATTCTCGAGATATTATCCCCTGTGTAATGGATCATTTCAAGTAATCCACATTACTATATAGTGGGCATGAACCGTTGAGCTGGAGCAAAAAAATACGACACAGTCAGCAAAATGTTATTATTACCGTATCATTTGATACTTTACTTTACTTTATGGAGTAATATGGTAGAAAAGACGCTTCTTCTTCAAGAGCTTAGGTAACTAATAAAAATTTGGCCGAATGCATGCCATGTTTTTTTAGAGCAAATGTGTGCTATAGTTTCATCTTGTCAAGTTTGCAAAAAAAAGTAGCTTGCAGATTTTCCTTTTCATGACGACTTTATACGAGGGAAAAATACGAATGTACACATAATATGTATCACTGTTTGCGCACCTGGAGTCGAGATCTACTCTAGTTGAGGAGAAATAGGTTAGTTTACTCATTGCCATTGCAGATTGCAAACATGATCTCAAATTTACTCAGCTCGAAAGCCACCTGAGAAGTTCTCACGGATAGGAGGAAGGGTCATTACATATATGTGCACATGTAGGAGAGCTCTCTTAGAAATTCGGTTTGAGCTTTGAACATGCCAAAAATATTTCATCACCTCTTTTTCTATGGCCATGCATTTTCCTTTACCTTATTTGTTTGCATATATATATATATAGTGCAAAAAGTAGGCCGTGCTTATAAAGAACTTGTTTTTATGAAAAGGAAAGACGCAAAGATTCATGCGAAATCGATTCAAGACATGAATACATATTTTCACACGACACATGTCAAATGTACTCCTATTCCTCCGCATAATAACGACAAATGAGTATAATTTTTCATAAATGCCATTCCCATTTCAACTCAGATCAGACTCACGAATTCACGATGTTGGTATGTAAAGTTAGCTTAAGGATTTCTTAAATTTAGAATCGAGAAAGAAGTGTTAGAATTCGATGGCTGGAAACAGTATGAAATATATTACCAAACCAATACGTTTTTTGTTGTTGGATCTTTGCTCACGTTATCACGTGCCATTGCATCTGCAGCTTACAAACTTTTATTTCCAATAAACTTTGACGAATACCATGTTACGCTTTGTAAGTATGGGAGTGTAGTACGCAGTAAAAATGGCGTGTCAAAATTGAATTCTTTGAGTCAAGTCTACAAATTGAATGCTATTTTCTTCCGAATTTTTCTCTACCTATTCGCCCTCCCTCAGCAAGAGGTAAAAACATCAAAGAAACGCGTAGTTGTATTCAAGAAAGTTTGCTGAATGGGCAAATGTTTTGGTTTGTGCTAGATTCGTATCATCATAGGAAATGATATAGAAATTTTTTAAAATCAATAGCAAAAAGCAACTCTGAAAAACACAAGCTACAAGCATATATACCACAAAATCTTTGTGTAGTTTTGGCTTTGATCGTTGCAAAACAAATTGGAATATCGATCAGATCAAAAACACTGCTTCCGCTAGAACTTCCTTTCTCAAAATCAATCCATGGATGAACAATAATATAGTCTTTTTAAGAACATTATATTATTTAGTTCCTTGATCACGGTATAACATGAGAAATCACAGAAAGAGGAGACCATGATCAAAGCCAGAAGCGGGTTGGTAGTAGCGTGGTATGCAAGTAAAGATATTCTTAGGAAAAAATATATTCTGTGACATTCGGTGGAATGTTAAGGTGAAGAAGAATAAAGTAGAAGAACGCAATGTTTATATACTTTATAGCTCCTATAATGTTTGGTGAATGCCTCAGCAAAAAACCCTAAAATTACATAGCTTTCTATCTCTCTCTTACTCTGAGAACAAATTGTCGTTTGGTTTTCGCCAAGCTTGCAAAAAAATCCATTGGTTATTTTGTTTCTTCTTCTTTCTCGCCCTTGTTAGCTCCCGTAAATCCAAATCCTACACAAGGAATCCTACTGTGTGTGTGTGCGTCTCCTGTATGTAATTCACGAGAAATGGGAAAAGGGCTTGCTGTTTTACTGTTTTCTCTCTGTTTACTGTGGTGTGTGTGTCTCAAACAAAATGTAAGTCCACACCACATTGCTGCAACGGTTTCTCCTCTTAATATTCTCGTACTTTTCTCTATATAACAAAATAGATTTTAGTAGATGCTGAGGATACGATACATATAGAAGCAGGACTAAATGTTTTCTCTGCATGACGAGGCTCGCGCTCGCCGTAGCTGGAATTAAGTGAGATCAAGTGCTAATACTCAACGACCGATGAAACGAATGGAGCCGTAGGAAATCTCCCTTTTGGTTTTGCTATTGCTACCTCAGCTCAGGCCCAGTCAAGCAACTATTTCTCATTATATTACTTTGACACACTTGATCATATCTTGTTCTAAGCGGGTTGTAAATATTTTTTGTAAACATATAGTAATGAATAGCTCATCATCAACGTTATTCCTCTCATCCACAAATAAATACATGCATACTACTTATCCATAAGCTGTACTGTATATAATATAATGAATCTCTCCAAATACAATAATATACTATTTTCTATATGCATTAGGTATTATACATGTGCTTAGCGAGGATAATAAGTGGAAAGTACACAAAAAAGGACCCACCACCACTCCACCTCTCATAATTCCCATCTCTTTGGCTTAACTGCAGGTTATTTTTTCTTGGACTCTATAGGTTTAGATCCATTATATATACTATGCTGGTTTATTTCTTCGGATGCGATCGGAATTACAGTATATGCAAATCTCATCCTAGAACTGTTACAGTCTCATACATACACATGATGTATCTCATTCACACACACACGCATACAGAGAGAAAGAGAGAGAGGGAGAGACTCTCAAAATTTTCAATAAAAATATTGGCTGAGCTTTGCGAAGGATGCTTGAATGTGCAATAAAATAGTGCATAATGGGAATGCTAGCGTTTGCTCTCTTGATCTTGAGTCTAACAAATCAAGAGATTAAAAGCTTTTGCGAACAACCTACATGTACGTATACATCCCTGTTATAAAGATAGGACCGATAGGAGTTTACTATTTCATGAATCACTAGTAGATGTTATATGATACTAAACTTTCATCATCTCTCTTTTTTTGGGAACTTTGCCATCTTTGTGTACACATGTATTAAAAGCTTCATAGATAGTACTGAAAACTACATTTCTTTTTTCCTTGCAATTTTTTTGCCCACTTTGTTCATAATAACCCTATTGCTGGAGCCCAAACTGTTGGAAATGATTACACATAAATCTAATAAAATAGTTTCCTTTTTCCTTATTAAGCCCATGCACATGAAGAAAAACTCAATTTCTGCTGTTTTTAAAACGCGTCTTAACTGTCAATCAGGTGGCGCAGCTTCTCTAGAATTAACTCCTTTATTTTAACTCAAAACGAAAATCGACAGGGAATTTCTTTTCAAGATAATGTATTTGTCTTCCTGCCAATTTATTTCAACACATATCAACATCATTGTTCATTCATTCCATGCCACGCGAATCAATGTCATCTTTAGCTATTGAAAAAGCCATCGTTCCGTTGCTTTGTTTCCTTCGGCTCGATGACAAGCGCAAGCACGTTGAGCTACTTCTGTTTGTAAAAAAAGGAAAGCCGGTGCCTACCAGTGTTTTTGTGTTGGTAAGTTTGAACAGCAGCTCCTTTGGTATGTAAGGAGAGGTGATACTCTTTTGCCATTCTAATTTTAGTTTTGAAGAGCAAGGTTGGCCCATGTCGCTTCAGATATGATAGGAAATATAGGGTTTCCCTTTTCTTACATAAAAAGGAAATGGCATGCGTGTATATATAAAGATCTATAGCTTTGTTCAGTGGCATTTATAGTTTATCCTTCTCGTATCTGCCACTGCCACTGCCACTGCCATCCATGCGGTGCTACACGCTATTTCATGCACATTGACTGCAATTTAAGTAATCCAAAGCAATGACAGTGACAGCAGGCGCCTGTGTCCTCTTCTGTGACGACACCACCATGCTCTTTTCCTCGTTTCCTGTTTGCCAACTTTACTTTTATATATTCCTTCCAAACATATCGTAATCGTATTGAACATTGACTCTCAAATTTCATCTTGGGTCGGTCGCTCGCTTGGTTGGGCGTTCTCGTTTCCATTTTTTTAATATGATAAAATTTCATGTACAACCTAAACCCATTTGATGTGCCAATCTCAAATGGAAAGGAGAGCAAAAAACAAGACGAGCATATACTAAACCTTTTCGTAACCCTTTCCCTACTCATATGTATGCAAACAAGTTATTAAAGATTCGTAATGAATCTGCATTCACTAGCTACCATTATATATCTCCCCAGTTGAGAATATCTTCCATAAAGTACGCAAGACACTCAAAGTTTGACCGTGGAACTTGCCTTTTATCTCCAATTCATGAATCTTTCTCTTGAAAAAAAAAGTTGATACATCAGAAATCACATTATAATACTTTACATTTATACTCACAAGTCAAAGTGAAGAGCAATTTTTGGTTTGTTATATAAAAAAAGCAGCTAAGGTTAACTGAGTCTCAACTCGTCCCAAATGGATTATAAGCTTTATCCCTTTTGACTTTTCTCGAGTTTTATAAACGAGCGGAGTTTCCTTCACTCAACTTTTCTCTTTGGCTTTTTGCAAACGCAAGAAACATAAGTATGCATAACTTTGCATTGTTCTTTGGTCTTCCCCATCGTCGTATTCATTTTACTAGGTCGACGCATGGCTACGGCTATATAGTATGTCCTTGCGAGTTCTGAGAGTTATAAAATGGTAAAAAGTGGTGAACTGCTCTCACGGGCTTTACTCTAGCACTTTACAATTGACTCTCCGCAATCCTGTCTCCTTTTTAAATACATCATTTGATTACTCTCCAACCATAATTTTAAATTCTGCTTAGAATATATGGCATTGTATCAAACTGAACAACGCGTGCACACACCCGTTCACATGAGAAGGTTGTGTGTGATACTATATGCACTTATGTGAGTGTCAAATGTCGTCCTCCATCCAACCAAAATGTTTTTTGTTACATTTATCAACAGACTGTGTGAAAAAATATCCACAAAACCCTACTGCTTTTCCTACTATACTCATGCTACTTCACTTCACCTTTTCAATCTCAAGCATTACTTTGTTGCAACTTTCTGCGTCACTCCAACTCAACTCCACTTAGGTTATATAAAACTTTAAACATATTTCCTGTTGTACAAAAAGTACTTCAAAAAAATTCTCGTTTCTAAACGATAATTATTATTTCTAGGTTTGAAAGGCACTTCCATATAATAAAATATTCTACCATGTAATTCAATTCCATTTTTGATGAGTCTCTCAACTAATCGTTTCTCAAGTAGTTTTGTAGGGTGAAAAGTTAAGGGGCTATTATTTGCACGTGTATAACCTGTGCCTATATATTTTGTGAACAGTGTGTGATATGCGGCTGTATTAAGATTCCGTGAAAGTCATATATATTCATTAGTCTTTTGCATCTTCAGCACCAAAGTTACTGTTACTTTTTTTGAAGACGTGAGAGTGCGGAGCAATAATTGTATAACGGAATTTCATTAATTCCGCTTGAGTTTGGAAAGACGAAATGCAAGATCATTTCTCCAAATGATAAAAGTATTTTGTGACTCTTAACATCGTTAACAAGACTTTTCCATTCATATCATCATCTCCTTTGCCACCATCATCACCATCTTCTTTCTCCTTTTCACTATTTCATTAAAGAGAAAGTTGAAAAAAAGTTTCGTGAAAGAGTCACTAGCTTCTCGGTTAGTTGTTCGCTGAGTACAGCGTATTTACTAAACTTGGTGAATAGTGGCTAAAGGCTGGGAATAAAGTGGAGATAAAGTATTTTGTGTATGGGAAAACTGTGAAGAGTTGACAGCTTAGTACACAGTTTTTTCTTCGCTTCTTCTTCTTCTAAAGAAAGCCTAATATCCGGCTCTGTAGATGAGTGTAGAATTTGGCGATTCAAAAGCAGTGCAGTTCAGCGATTACGAAGAGCTGGAGACTCCATATAAATCATGTATAGATGAAGAGATTTAAAAGTGGGAACGACGTGGATTCAAGGATGGCTTGGCGAAGTGTTCAATCTATATTTTATACCTTATAAGCAGCTGTCTGTCCTCTTTGTCATGGTAAAAATGTGTTAGCACAAGGGCAGACAATTTCACTTCTCTACAGAAAATCAGACTCAGAATCCCAGAATGAAGTGAAAGTATCAACAACGCTCGATTAGATATAACGTGGAGAAGATATACGATCCCTTGCACAATCCTCAAGTATTGAATGCTATGGAAAAAGATGAGTGCTGCTGAAAGTGAAAAGGTTTGTAGTGCAATGATATAGTAATGAGGATAGCGACAAAAAGCACTAGATAATAACTGTCCTGGATGGATAAAGCAAGCATGTATATAGCATCTCTTAGGGAATATACACAAGTGGCATAGTGGGAAAGCTGCCTTTTATACATCAATCTGAGACTCTCTCACTCTTTGTGCAACATTCATCCAATAAATTTATAAATGATATGACAGACGTAATAATTTTGCTTTTCCTTTTCCCCTGCCTCACATTTAGAACTGTTGTCGGCAACGCTAAGGAGTTTTGGAGTGGAGTGTTCATAGCTCCTCGTGTGATGCTAGCTATAGTTGCTGAGAATTCGATGTTATTCCAGAGAGTGCAAAAAATGTGAAGCTGTGTATTTTGCTTGTGCTGCAGAACCACACACAAGCTCACAAACAAGAGAGAAAGTTTGATTTCCCCGTGACTTTTCTTTTGGTTATACTTTAGGGTAGCTTTTTGTATCTTTTCAAAATGTAAAAAAGATGACGTTGGTCTTCGTTTACTGCTACGATATGAGTAAACGTGTTAGCGGATCTGGAGGCAAGACTCTTGACACTTTGGGTAATTTTTATTATTGAATTACACCTTGTTGTGATTTCCATTTTTCACTTGCTAAAAATGCTTCAGTTTGAATAGTTTGCTTTGAGAAAAGCAACTTTCTTTCAATATACTCTTACTCATACAAGAGCTCTACACGGTATTGCATATTGGATGGGCTTTGAGCTCCATGACTCTATATGTGTAGTGTATTTTAGGTAGTCTCTTGAGAAAAATCAAGTTTTTCCATGTAAATGAACTATTTCTGAACTCAAAGCACTTGACTTGGTTGCTCCAAGTTTTTACATTATTTTATGTACAGAGTATGATATTTGCATACAAATTTGCGTAAATAACTCAAGTCTTTAAAGCTCTCAGGAAATTTAATGTAATAGGTTGAGAAGATTCAGCAGACACTACTGCAGAGCTTTAACAAGAGGGAAAGATATAATATACGGGCAACTTGATGGTATTTGCTCTCTTGGTTATTTATTTTTCAGGAAAAGTTCTGCGGAAATGTGGAATTTGCAAGGATATTCCAGTAAAATTTTATCATCCCGTCATCTGCATATTTGGAACGTTGTATGACTATAACAAGTCTGGGATTCAGATAAGAGATGGCCATGAAGTGGTGAGTTTTTGAATTAGAATATCTTCTATATATATTTGATATTGCTCTGCTTGGCTATATAATATATGTCAGAGCCATTTTTATTTGCTCACATTACCATTTCTTGAACTATCTTGCTTTAGTCCTCTACGATAATGTTATTTACATGTGTCGAAGAGGCATATGTTCATTTTCCTTGTATTTCAAAGAAAAAGAGGAAGAACGATGTTGGAATCACAAGAAAAAACATTTCCATTTGTGTAATAAAAAGGAAATACAAATTTCCATTTCCATCCGCATCCGTCCGCTTCCCTAACAAATATACATGAATAAGCTTTTCTTGAATTGCACTGATTTTTTCGACATGTCACTCATCCTCCGGTTTCCTTTGTTATTGAATAGGAGAAGGGATTTGATAAGGAAGCTTCCATTGTTTACATATCAAGGACAACAACAAAATCCGAGTTTGACGAATGGATTCAATCTCAACACCAAAAATATTCGTACTACGACCACACCATATTATTATGAAAATATGTTACGTTTTTTAGACTTTATATTCGAGTATAAAAAATCTTTTTTTTTTGTATCGCACCATAGGCCTGATAACTACCACATGGTGTACAATAACTGTATCAAGTTTTTAGAAGATGCTTGTCTCTTTCTTGGAATTCCACTTCCTTCCATCTTACAATACATTCAGCAATGGCTTTATGCTCAGTAAGTTCCACTTTTCGCAACATTTTCCCATTTTCTCAGCAACCCAACTCATTTCACCATATAACCTCACCATTGCAATCCACATCATGCCATGTATTACAGTTGTACATCAAGATAAAGTTCAATTAATCTTGAGAATTTCACTCTTCTCTCTTTGCTACTCCTTTTTTACTTTCCTGTTTTTTTGCAGTAAGGATGCTGTTGCAATGAAGGCTGTAAGTAAACTTTCTGGCTACTCTGACACTGCAAGTAAAGCAGTAACTCTTCCAGGCTTTGCAACATCAGTAACGCATCGTTTCCGATGATGGCTATCATCAACTACCAACCACAATCCTAGCATCTGCCGTGCTTCCTCCAAACTTCCACTCCAACTTTATGTGTATCGTTTCTCAATACCAGGAGTTTTTGTCGCCATTTCCTAATATGCATGAAGATTATATATGAATGTATACATAGTCAACCATGTCACACACGTATTCAATGCGGCGCTAGACTGGAATGGACCATGGACCTTTTGGAAAACGAAGAGCTGTAAAAAACACTACAGATTGTGGTTTTTCTCCCAAGCTTCCGCCAGCTAAATAGGATTTAATGGTGGTAGTGGTCAAGAAGACTGACACTACTCGACTACTATACTACTCTACACGCTTTAATGTATACAATGTGCTATTTGGTCATTTTAAAAGAACTCAGTTGTTCATGACAGGATGGCATTGTCATATAAAATCAGAAGTGTGAAGGTTGTATAAAAAATCGTTTATATAACGAAATATACGTATTTTTCACTCTTTTAGCACTTCCGCACAGTTGGTTCTGGCTTGATGCCATCCTATTTTTGTGTTATATGAAAAAAGGAGCTAGGTAAACCAGCGAGGATGAAATGCACGCAAAAAAACGAAAGGGAAAGGTATAGAAATGGTGTCAAATCGGAAATGCCGTAAAAGGCATGGGTTTTATCTGATTAATAGTATACAATCTCGTCGCAGATCTGGAAGGATGGAAAAGAGGATAGAAAAGAGAAAAGAAAGAAAAAAGTTACATTGTTGCTATCTTGCTGGTGATACTACACAGTCACAGTCATGCATGCCTGGGTTTTGATGAGTTTCTTGCCGCTGGCGGCCCTCATTCAAGGTACCTTTTTATTCTGCTCCCCAACAACAACGGCAGCACACGCTTGAGTCTATCCGAAAATTGAACTTGTAGAAAATAAACTTTTTACATTATATACATATTTCTGTATTGCCTATAAACACTCGATACTTTCTCTGATATTTTGCAATTAAAGTAATAATTACATACAAATATATTTCCAAAATAATTGATAATGGGGAAAGTTATCTAGTATCTAATAGGTTTGTCCCTAACACATTTATGTGATTTGGTTTGAAATCAATCACGTAATGTGGACAGACTTGCTAAATTAATCTGTTAGGTCCAAGTTATCCTACAATTTATTTGTATATATGACGGGTATACTTTATTGAACCCTTTCCTGTATACAATTTGAATGTTTGCATCCTCCTATGTATATATTTAATGAAGTTACATACATAAGTCGTTTAAGTTTATGTGTAGTACTTTAAAGTATAAGAACTTAAGTTGGATTACTTAATACAAACAAGTGTTGCTATATACTTATTGGCACGAAGTGATTGTCGTGTATATTTATGTATTTTGTAAAAGTATCTATATCTAATAGAATAATGAAGGTAACAAGTAAACAGTGTTATTGATGGCACACACTATTACTTGTAAACTTTGAGAGTTTCAAACTCTGTTACTTTGTAATATTCAATAAACATAATAGTAGGATATGTTTTACTACAATGTGTGTATTTAATATGTATACGGAAGAAGAAATGGTGTGTGTGCTATATGACTAAGAAATGCATATATTGGTAGAGCTACTGCTGTGCTAGTGGTGATAGCTTTTTTCATTGAAAGCCCGACAGTCCAATAAAAGTTCAATCAACAAGGCTATTCAGAACTACTGAATGGTTTATTCCTATATAATACCTACTGTGTTATGTGGGGGGAGGAGATGTTTTAAATAGCAAATATGATGCTGTGACAATGAACACATCGAAGTTAGAACACACTTTCTTCATATTTCAGAACATTCAGAAGCATTAGATGGAAGTCCGTAAACCGTAAAATGCATTAAACTCCCCACTATTTGGGTTTAGTGGTCCGTGCAGTAATTAAGTAGGACATTATCACAACCTTGCCAAATGGACTTCAATATTCATGTCAACGTATTATGTTATAGTGGCACTATCATTTTGTTCTCTTTGCCCATTCGCAATGTAAGCAAAAGTAAAGCAACCTTCTCAAATTCCAAAAACTCAATCCAATGGTATTCCATACATCTGCTCACCCATCGGGCGGATTCGAGCAACAGAATATCTGAATACGAACAACACCTAAAAAGGTTTTTGTGCACTATGACGCCATGCCATAACCAAAGTGCACCATTATATTGGATGTTTTGGACAGAGAAAGAATGTGAAATACAAGATCGTGCTAAGCTACAGAGTTCACTTCAGTATGGGCATATCAGAATTTCAATGAAGCTCAACAGGCCGTCAAGCTAAAAAAAACTTTTGTAAAAAGTTATCATCAAAGAACACGCTGTCTTTGGTTTTTATATGGAACTTCATTTTTTGTAGCAATATTAAAGCTCGCTCACACACATTTTCTGAGTTGAGCATGAACACATAAAGGGGCTGTTTTATTCATGTGGTGCAATAATCCTGCTGCATATTATACGTAGTTATTGTGTAAAATTGCAATTTATGCAGGGCACACATTTTTGTGGAGATTATTTTTGTTGAACTTTCAAAAAGTACCTTTTCTTTGCTCTTCATGGGGTTTCAACCTTATTGAAACTGAAAGGGAAGGAACTTAAAATTGCTCTAAAGTTTTCCTGATGTAATAAGTACAGCGTAGACTGACAGCAAAAAATAATAGTATTAAAGTAAATATGTTTAAACTATATATTCTGTGAAATGTTAAAACTAAATGTATGCTAAATGTACGGGGCCATTTAGTTGAATCGTCGAGTCAGTTTGAATTATGTATTTTGCGAACGGTGCAAGATCTAGTAGTATATTGCATGTATGGCAAAACGAATGAATCCTTTGCCCATGTTTAGCAATAAAAATAATACCTACATCAAAAATTTGTGAACAACCTTACTAGAAATTAATGCCAAATGTTATATTAGTAATAATTCCAACTGATCAGTACGGTTGGGTCGGTAGGTA
>JAANSM010002072.1:0-16112 GCA_036850725.1 Orchesella villosa
AAAAAGGAAGGAAAAATTCAATTTCAGGTTAGGTATTACTTCCATTAACGGAACTTTCTCTTTTGTAGTGAAATCATAACTCAACTGTGTAGTTGTATAACTAAATGTAAAATATAAAGTTTAACTTCCACTTTCATGTAAAAACAATATTTATTTACTCTCCTAAGCTACACAGTATCCACCCACCTATTTTGCAGAAATTTTAAGTTTCTAAATGCGTTTCTACAACGTAATGAATTGCTGAGCAAATAATACAATGGAAATATGAAAAGTTGAGAACAAGGTATATAAGCATGATATTTAGTGAAAAAAGTTTTGAACGATTTCCAGATTTCATGTGGTGGTGAACCTCGCTTCGGTATGTTATGTATCCATATAATTTACTACGAACACTGAGCAGTTTCAATCTCAACATTACAACATATGTAGAACTGGCGGAATAGTTGTAACCTATTCGTGCGTGTAGTTGTTTGTTCTTCAATTCATAATCCTTACTGTTCCTCCTACTGTCCTTAATAGACTCGAGCTCATATCATTTACTTGAAGTGAAACCCTTTTCTCCCGATGATAGCATTTATGGTGCTTCTTTGGCTGCTCTACGGGATTCTAGGAAAAATCCTTTTAAAAATATACTACAACACCGGAGAGAGAAAGGGATTGAAACGCTTTTTCCTGATAGTAATGGCGGAGAAAATAAAGTTGGCAGCTTTGCGTCCTCCGAAATAAGAAGGGAGAGCGCATTAAAATTACTGAAGTGTAGTACACCTTAAAGTATCTTATGGTACTATTAGGAATGCGAGCGAACGTTACCTGCATTTAAGAAGAAACTCATCGTGCACGTCTGCACATACCTACTATTACTACATTTATTACAAGAAAAAATAAAGCACAAGAGCTATTCGTTATATTCTATTCTATCAGTGGTTCGTCTTCTTTGAGATCTATTTTGTTTTTACCGATTTACGAGCACGTTTCATTCGCCTTCCTGCTTTGTATTCATGAATCGCAAACATATTTATCAACTGCATTTTTTCACAAACAACAACTAACCGAACTTAAAGACTGATACATGTCCATACAACCCATGTAAGCTAGTAGAGTAAACGTTCCACACAACTCCCAAGGGTACCGTCGTATCAACCACCTACTTTGAATTTTCCCCTTTACTTCCCTTGTTTGTACTATTTGCTATTGCTTAGATGGAACATGGAGCAAGCCCAAATTTTTTTATGTTTCAACGAAAATTGGTTGGAAATGTTATGTAAAAAAGGAGAAAGCTTTGGCTCATTGGCTGAAACAACAAATGTTTATACATAAAAGAAGAACATTTATATGTATGAATTTAAAAGTGGCATAAGAAATATGCTTGTCACCAAAATGACTACGAGTTGGCGCTTATATCCCTATAAAAACTTCCAATTCATATTAAGTACACCTCCACAACGATTGCTGGTGTATCTTAGCTGGTCTTTTTTTACTTTTAAAGAAATGAAGGAACGGGAACCCAATCTGACGTTTCCGATAATACGAAAATATATAAAGAGCATCTTCTATTCAAACAACTTTCTTTGAGCAGTTGGAAACTTTCTCCTTCGTCATGATACAATCTGTTTGACATGTGTTTTGAAAAAAAACATTTGCTGAATGAAACAGAGTTTTCGAAGATATGAGAAAACGTTGAATTCATACACCACACTGTGAACATCTAATAATATCGATTCCCTGCGCTATGTAATAGTTAAAGAGCTACCGCTACCACCACACAAAAAGTAGAAAGTTTCAACTGAAAACCGAGCAACCTGTCATCACCATCCCGTGCCATTTTGTTTGCATATTATGTTTATGTAAACGCTCGTTTACAATATTACCACATATGCGTTTTCATCCTTGAGCACAAGAGTGGGGAAGTGATCGTTTTCGTTTCAGCAGTAGCTTGGTGAAGTATCAAATTGCTACTTTTTTAAGCGGTCTTGTAGTTCACTCATGCTTTCTCTGGTCATACGTTACGCTTGTATATTTAGGCATAAAAAAGGAAAGTTCTTTTGAAAAACGTGTTGGAGGACATTATAAGGTTTGTCCAAAAATTACTCCGTATAATAGAATCGGGGCGAGTTAAGTCTCCTTTCGTTTCTCAGAAGCTCTTGGACCAAAAAGTTGGACCGCACAGTCCGGCTCAGTGAATTGCGAGCTATAGGAGAAAGAGAAGTACCAAATAATTTGGATGGAGCACACTTTCATAAGCCTTCCAAAAATGTGGATGCTTGTGAAATAAAATAGACTTTGCTTGGGGCAAGAATCTATATATTACATAACCATTTGCCACATCAAATGTGCTAACGTAACGCCAACGTGAGTGTATATTATGTACTTGTATACGGGCTCTATCTTTTCGTTTTCTCCAGAATTGGTATGATATAGTTCGAAGGTTGAAACTCCATAAAAACGGAGTATGAACACTCAAGTAACAATTACAAGAAGGTGAAAGTAGGCAGGCTAGATTCGACACGCAGTGTGTGCTATCTACCCGAATGCTTCCAAAAAGGAAATACATTGCTTGAAGATACAGGATGGAAAATGTTTATTTGATGCCGGTTCAGCCAGTTCCAGAGCTCACTTGGAGCAACCATCTCAGCTCAGCAAGTTGTCGTCCGCTCTCCTTTGCTTGGTTCGTGTTGGTTGGGCTGGAAGAAAACTTGCTTTCTTTAGAAAAAGAGAGGGTTCAGGCGAGAGGAAATGAAAAAGGTATTAAGGGGGAGATGTAAACTCATGTGGTGTCTGTAGTGCTATACGCTTTCTCCTCTCTCCTGTCAAACCTTTCAAAAGGGATTTTACAGATCTAACCAAGTGAGAAAAGTGAAAATAAGCACATGGAAGGGACAAACATTCACCCTAGATATACATAGTAGCATCTTTTTCCAAAGATATTACTACACTACAACATCACTAAAATTTGTTTTTTAAAAGTGTGCTTGTTGGGATTTATACAGTGTAATTCACCGAGAGTAATAAGGGTAATATTTTCGTTGAAAGAAGGTTTTTTTACCCATTCACTTTGGAATTATTGTACGACTTTTTGCAAAAAAAATCGTCTTAAAACATTTCTTTGAGATTGGTGAAAGTTTTTCGTGGTTCTCATAAAGGAAGATAAAACTCAAAGAAACACATTTCATCTTTCTAACGTAAGTGTATACGTTATTCAAGTTTTAATTCTGTGTTATGCTTATTACAACTGGCTCATATGTATATTATATAGTAATGGAAGTGCATTATGAACAAGGTACGTTTGTGGAACATCATGGTGTGATGTAACATTTCCCCATCAGCGATTATGGCTATGTCTACACGAACTTAGGTATACTTTTGAGAGCCGTTGAAAGTACAAATATGAAAGCAGTTGTAGATTTATGTTAAGGTTGCAAAAACATTGGCATATTTAAAAGGAATCCCACCGGCTCCAGCTAATCTATCTGTTGTTGATTACTTTTTTAATAAGAATTTTCTTACAGCTCAAACTATACATATATGATGGAAATGAAATACCTTTTAACTTTTGTGCCATGGGGCCAAACTGTTTCTTACAAGTATTATTTCCCAAATCTGTGGTTATAATAAGAAAGTATAAGCCTGAAAAATGTTTCATCATTATTATATTTAAAATTTTAATAATTTGTCAGAATACAAGCTTTCAGTAGATATTTCCTATATGTTTACATATCTTGTTATAAGATGTAATAGTAGGCGTAGAATAACATAGAGAAATACATGTTGGCATCATATCAAACTCCACATACCAAATAATTTTATGCTTTACGACGCTGTGATGATAGGTAGACTTGATACGAAAAATTTAAATTTCACACCAGCAAAGCAGCCATTGTTTCTCTGTTTATGGGATGTGCTTGGGATTATAACGTTGGAAAACTCGTAGGCGTTTGTACGTGATTTCTCGTCTTACTCAGAGTGGAATAAAGTCTATCAGGATCTGTTGCACTTGCCCTACCATTTTCGGTATGAAAGTATTCTCTGTTATATTCACTACATTTGCATATGAAAGTAGCCTATATTATCCCGAGAGTGGCTTNTATTCACTACATTTGCATATGAAAGTAGCCTATATTATCCCGAGAGTGGCTTAGGGTTTTTAAGCTATAGGATGGGGGTGATTATTAGTTTGAAGTGTTGACCCGCTAGTTTTTACAGTGATGATGTAATCGGTATTTTGCATACAGCAGTCAACAGTGAGATGAGATGATGCTACATCTACCTCGGCTCAGTTTCGCATGTGTTGGTTGACTTTCACAATTTGGTTGAGAATAAGAATATTGCTTTATTTTTTTAACTTAAAATGTACCTTGTCTTTTGATGTGACACATATGGGATAGTCAGAGAACCTTTACAATGCAATCTAAAACAAGGTATCTATATTATATTACACCATGCATCTTCATTACATTTTAATCAAATGACGAAGATGACTTGTCATGATTGACTAGACATAAGAAGGATTACTCATTGAAGCTAATCCATTCGACAATGTATCGTATGTATGTACGTATTACTATATGGAACGAAGAAAGTGCATTTTATTATTTGAAGCTGTTTATGTTTCATTTTAATTTAAAAAATAATTAGAATCTTAATGATATTGAAAATTTGGTGTATGATCTGATTATATGATTTCCGTTTATTTTATTATTATTTTGCAAAGGTAATATAGTTTAGTTTACCTTCACTCATGATTCCTCCTGGCCTTATAAGAGCACGGAGTAATCAGAACATATTTATAACCTAAAAGTGAGTTTAGCAAATCGAGTTAGAAGAGTCATTTCTTCTTCATCATCATCATCATCATTTACTTTATATTCAGGTCTTGTGCTATCAGTTGTACTACACACATCCAAAATACTTGCTTACTTACGTACATGCACTATATGAGATCATGCTGAAAGCAAGCAAGTCGCCTCTTTGAATTGCAGATCGTAAACTTTTTTTAACAATATTATTACATTATTCCACACAAAGAAACGTTGTCGAGGCTTAGGTACATTACGTGTATACTTTATAGTGATGTTATGCATATAATATTATGTGCTTTATATGCTTACACAGCTAAGTACATACCTTGCTTGCATATCATTCATGGTTGGTGACATTCAGCAGTTTTATGCTGAAATAAAATGAATGGTAAACAATGTGAGTTTGCGCTCTCGTTGATGAATAATTGGATGCCTATTAAAGCTCAGATAATTGGTGAGATATGCACTGAGTTTGCATAAAATTACGCAAGTGTTTTATGGCCATGACCAGTTATACGTATTTTTAGCATTTTACGTACTTCCTTTCGTGACAAGTCATGTCTTTATGGGACTGAATTTCATTTTTATTTGAAAATCACAATGGAGTGGCCGAGCTCAGTAGTTGATCACACCTATCTCCTGTAGTCACATGAAGAAAACATAGCAAGTACATGCTTGTAACAACTTCTACATGCGTTTAGTGTTAGACCTAGGGGAACGAAAGCCGATTTCGTCTACTTTGCCTTAAAAAAGTTTTGTGAAAAATGCTTCTTATCTACACCGATTTTATATCACTATTAGATAAGAAGCGAAGAACTGAGCTCCTTCTTTATCTCTGACCCAGACACTGACTTAACAAAAGTCTATTCCTTTTGGAACAGATCTGGCTCAAAGTGATTGAATGTGTTTAATAGTTCCTCAGTATAGAGCCAAAGAAGAAAGGCATTGGAGCAAGCATATGTGAGCCTCTAGGCTAGACAAAGTAAATTCCTTTTCGTTTCATCTGTATTGTAGATTACCGCGTGATATTGTTAGAGTTGGTATGTTCCACTGAGGTTGAAGGTATTCCAAAAACTTTTCTAATATTCCTGTGATTCGACGAAAGAAATAGTGTTTATTGAAGACAATATGACAGTGAAACTGCAGACAGTGCTGATTATACTCTCCTTTCTGAGGATGAGGTGCCGAAGTTTTTTGTCATTATCTAGTGAAATATTTCCATTGCGATTACCATGCCTGGCTTATAATGTTTATTATGGCTTAAGATTTTCATAGCGAGAGGTAAAGGTAAAAGGTACCGCCTGCTCACACTCGCTCATAAAATTTTACGCAATAGTAGTCCTCCCTCAGTGATCCCGTCATACTTCGTATTAAATTCAGATCGTGTATACGGGGCCTGTGCATTATGTACAGCAAGTAACCATGAAAGATCGAATAGAAATTGTGAACTATCAACTTTTTATCCAACTCATATCTACTGTAAGTAACTGAGAACATCTATTTGTTAGCAGCAATGACAGGGATTGGGAAGATTTAGCTCTCTTCAATAAAAAATTACCGTATACTTTCAAAAAAAAATTCGTGAGAGCTCAGAGAAATCGTTCGCAACTATTACCTAATTAACCGTAATTGGTAGTTGTGGTGTAACATCGGTGAAGGTCAAAGCGTATGCACGATTCACATTCACAACAATCACATCATGCTGTACAAAAAGTTTAAGGGTTTGATCATTGGATGGTCTAGTGTATTTGGCCTAATCCCGTCATGTTTTGAATTTTGACCTTTTAGGTCCCTACGCAAATTTTGTCGACGATTTCTCCATAAGCTATAAAAGACTTATTGTTATTCTCTTTTACTAGCATTAGTCGTGTGTCTGCATTTCGGTATTGAACAATAAGTGATTTGGATTTCATGAGCAACATTTTATCTTCGATGACATTAATTACGCTCAATTTTTGGAAAGCGTTGATACATTCCGTTCGGTTGATAAAAAAAAGGAACACTAAAACGTGACTGGCATGCAAGCCTTTATATTTATGATGTAAGCCATAACAGGAAACAGTGATCCATTTTCTAATTAGTTGGTATGAAAATGACCTTAATCACATTTGAAAATGTTTTGAAGTGGGAGTGGGACCACGGTTTTATGTAAGTGTTGTTAACTCTAATTACAAGGTTGTACTGCCAGTCAAAGTGATAATTTGACTGCCATCATCAACACAGGCCTAACCAGTGACTTTGCCTCTTTTGAATTTGCACAGTAGAGCTGATTAGTTTGAATTAAATTGACGTTGGAGAATATACGATTGAATTTATGGGATTTTTATTACTTTGTGGATCATTAGCCTGGAATATGAGCCACACTGGTAACTCATTTCATGCTATACAATGGAGAGATCACCTTATAACCAACGAGGTGAATGTGAAATGCTTTGCTTGAATGAAACCTCATCATATCCGCTTGAAAAGATAGGAAAATTCGTGCATACGGGTAGTTAAAAGGGAGAAATACACTAAAAGAGATCAAGAGTTTCAGCTGGGATGACTGACTGTTGAGTGGAAGGGAGGGAAAGAAAAGGCTACCGTTGGGAGTTAACTATAAACAAATGCAAATGTTGAGCTAAGCCATTCTTGTTCACGAACCTTTTCATCGTTCCCCCCATGGAAAGGAAGTAATCCGATCCAATTACTTGTTTCGCAAGTAATTTCATCTTTCAGTTAATGGTAAGTCATAACGATCTGATAGTGTATGAGCCCCTTGTGTTTCTCATCTATATCTGTGTATTCCAAAATTCGTTATTATCACAATCTTCGCTATCTCTTCACTTTTCTCGGATGGCCGATGTGCATTTCTTGTGTAAGCAAACTAAAGCCTTTTGTACACTTCAATCTTAATTATCGTGAATATTACAAAAGTTCTTCCTACTTTTGACTGCTGAAATCCGGCTACAAATCAAAACTTATTTCACTTCAGAGAAGTGTAGTGGCCATTGAAAGATCCTGCTACTTTATTTTCGATGGACATTTAATGGGAAAAGTGAACAAACATTGTATCAAATGTATTTGACGAATGGTCTTTTCCTAAGCACACTTACTTAGCCAACACACCTTTTAGTCTAGCCTCGAAATGTGTTAGCCTAAATGTACCATGCATGGTCGATGCACAACAGATTGAAGGCATTCCATTGGTTTTATATAAACGCATAGAAAGTTTCTTTTGTTTACCTCCAAGAAATAGGAAGGAGCAGTTGGTACCATTAAAAGGTAGGAAAGATGTCAACGAAATGTATTTGATAACATGATTTAATGAAGCTGCACCCGTTACGGTTTACTTGAACAAGCTTTTAGTGGTAAAATATTGTTTTCCTGGGAGAAAGCTGTTCTCTTACTCAGCTATATATGTATACGTACTCATACATTACGCTTTCACTTGCGCCAGTTGAACCTAGAAACATATTTGTTCCTAATGAAGTCCATAAAAAAGAAAGCCATGTAGTGTATCATTATTTACTTACGACAGGGAAAAAACGAAAGGTATGAGGCATATCAAATTCACCTCATTTGACCATAATAAAAGGAACTCTCAGGAGACCCGTCTATAGTAGACTTCTCGTAGCAATAAGCAACTAGTAAGGTAAAATAGAAAGTACCTGAAGCTGGTGCAGAACATATTTTTGCGAAATAGACCATCTTGGTAATTATAACACCTTTTTACCTCCATGCATCCACTAGCCTAGTGTTCTACACACCTTAACGTATATTGAAGATATTGATTTTCTTGCCTTTTCGTAACTTGACTTTTATTTCACCATTTCCATCTACTCAAGTGTCTGCTGAGCAGTTGTAGTGAGTGGTACGTACATTAGGGTGAAAGTAAGAAAAGGTAGGTATATAGGCCTTCAGTTAGGGAAAACTGGAACAGAAATAAAAGGAACGATAATGTATACACAAATAACAGCAACAGAAGCAGTCTCCAAGAAAAGAGTCCCGAAAAAAGAATACTTTCTTCACGCACGGACGTGTTCTTAAAGCAACCGTACTCTGTCACAAAGTTGCCTTTAGACTTTCCAATCCAGGACACATATACATTGTTCCCTTTGTAGTAGTGCCCCTTTTTTCCTTGTGTGTATGAGCCCAAATGATATTCACGTCCACATTTCACAATGCAGGACAGAGGAAAAGTTCTGAAGGAAATATTAAACGATTGCTGAAATGAAATTTTTAGACCCTCACTCAAACAGCTGTACAGCATATGCGGACATTTCTAGCTCTATACTTTATATACAATATAATATAAAGACAAGGACATTCATTATACCCCATCACACTGTTGAGTAACAATGTTGAGTAACAGTATGAACGAAAAAAACGGATTCGATTAGTACAAACAGAGAGAACAAAAAGCGTTCATGAACTGTAAAAAGGGCTGACAACTGCTGCCAAGTATCATGCAAGAACATTTGGCGACAGTGTAAGTTCCACCCTTTCTTAAGTAAAGCCCAAGCAGTTCACTACGTTGTCTACGGATGATTGGATCCAGCTTTCTTTTTCTCAAACTCTCTTTCTTTTCTTTCAGTTAAAATAGATATGACTCGAGTTGGCGATGCTACTCTCAATTCTCAATCTGGAGAAGAAACGAACGAGAAGTGATCGAGTACATGAATTTTTTATGTTTTTAAACAACTCTGGAAGAATTGGAAAACGATTTACAAAACACGCGTTTTGTTGAGTCAGTTAGTCAGTGCAGTGGTTAGGAGAATGAATTTTGTTGCGTAATATCATTATAGTTTCAATTATCAATTTACATTTTGAGATGTTTCTGTCAAGAAATTTTCAAGTATAAATGTCAACATTTTGTCATTAATATTAGCTAATGTGCATCCATAAATATTGTAAATAAATACTACTGTCAGTAAGGAATTCAATTATCAATTTAAATTTTGAGATGTTTCTGTCAAGAAATTTTCAAGTATAAATGTCAACATTTTGTCATTAATATTAGCTAATGTGCATCCATAAATATTGTAAATAAATACTACTGTCAGTTAGGAAATGTATTCATTCATACCCCGTTCAATGCTAGCAAGATAGTAATCTACTTAAAAGTTATAAGTACAGAACATTCTCTACACTCACACGTTATTTATTGGAAGGATTGGGAGGCTTTGCTTATAAAGCGTCCTTCTGGCTATACGACTATCCATTCAGTAGTCAGTACAACGAAGTTACTCAAAAAGCTTCGAATTTTTCGGCAAATGTCAAACAGTGTGTAAAAGATGTAATGTTTTTAAGCAAGATTTATGGGAACCTGACATGAAAAATCCCAATTTAGAACAAAAGCATGCACAAGAATAATAATAAATCCTTTACAGATCCTTCTAGTGATTGTTTACAGTTATTGTAACTTGTTAGCAATGTTATAGCACATATGTACCACCCTGACATTCCCTTCCGCCTCCCGTCATGTACAGTATAAGCTGCGCGTTGCGTACCGCGTACGTAGATTGTGTTGTATTGTAGTGCAGTGATATGATCACATAATATATTATTGGAAAAATATATCATACATGCCATATAGAATCTCAGTGTTGTGTATTATGTATGTCTTGAAGAGATTACCTTCTCTAATGCCGCATGCAATGTAGTTTTGCTGTTTGGGGAACATCAAATCCCGTCCTTGTATAAAATGTATTCAAGTTCTCCAAAACCAGTCTTCATAGTCAGTGTTATGGTGCACGAGTGCTTTTTCTGTGACTTTGATTTTAAGCTCCAACGATATACTGACAAGCATATTCAAATGCCTTTGTAACTTGAGACTTGAGGCCTCTGCATACACATATGATGAAATCAGTGTATATACTTACTGCTAGTGAACCGGATGATTGGAATTAGAAGATTAAAGTTTATGAATTAGAACCGATCACATATAATATTATATGATCTTGAAAATATATGCTGCATGAAAATGAAAAAGCTTGCAAACAAGGAATTTATAACCAAAATTGACTTCAGCTTCGAGTATATATATAGTATATTATCATTCATACATTATAATTCTCATAACGCCTACAAGAATGTTGGTTTCATAAGCCATTGGATAAGTAAGAGACTCCTTTGTGAATTGGATTTTAATACGCTATCTCTGATATTAGAGTTTCTTCTTATATACGATCTGAATCTGATACGAAACAACAAGCAGTAAACTAAATAGGGGGCAAACCAATGAAGCCAAAGTGTCAACTTGTGTTACAAGAACGAGCTTTAAAACTAGAGCTCATCTCATATTCTCCACTCACTACACTGCACTAGGTTCTCTATAGTCAGTGTCACTGAGAAAACTGTAACAAATGTAAGCCACTGAAGACAGCGACTTTTCCTTCCTGTTACCACAATTCCTACCCAAAAATGAGTTCCTAAAATCAGGATATGTGTACTTGGCTACATGTGGAGCTCCTATTTGTTACGCATTATAATGCTGAGGCTTTACTTCATACATGCATAATTCATTCCGTGGTGCCTTGGCTGTCATTTCACACTGCGTAACCTTGTTAAGTCATCATTTTATACTGTTGGGATTTATGCCTTTTTCCTAGCACTAAGTTCATAAATTCATATGAAGCTCATTCACTTTCTATTACATGCATGCATATGATATGCTAACTAAAAGATATGTATCGGTCTGTAAAGTATCTGTCATATTTTCAATCCCATTAAATAACTCTTTTTCTACTTCTTTCTTTCTTTTAATAAATGATGACTGTGTCCTGCGTATAGTGTGTAGAGTATAGTAAACTTACTTAACTAATGGATGCACCGCAGCGCAGTTCCGACTCTGTTAAAAAATTTCTCAATCTTCTACCACTTTTCTTCTCAAATTCTCTTGATTGCTGGCGGATGTCTTAATGGCTCCAGGCAAAATGACATTTCCACACTGAAACATTATAATTTATGCATTTGTTGAGTGGAATTGCTAACGTGTACAATTATTTTAGTGTCGACATTCAACTTGTGAATCACCAGCAAGTTAGGGTTTTGGTATCGTCTCATATAGGATCCAGGGTCCAAACTAATAGGCAAATATATATCTACTTTTAATGGATGCAATTGCAAGCCTAGCGGTATCTTTAACTAGAGATTAAATATCTCAAATTCTCTTGATTGCTGGCGGATGTCTTAATGGCTCCAGGCAAAATGACATTTCCACACTGACACTGAAACATTATAATTTATGCATTTGTTGAGAGGAATTGCTAACGTGTACATCTAATTTAGTGCCGACATTCAACTTATGAATCACCAGCCAGTTAGGGTTTTGGTATCCTCTCATATAGGATCCAGGGTCCAAACTAATAGGCAAATATATATCTACTTTTAATGGATGCAATTGCAAGCCTAGCGGTATCTTTAACTAGAGATTAAATAATGCACATTATACAAATACAGGAACACAAAGTTTCTTCACACATTCCTACTACTGCAACTGCACTATATGCATCGTTGCATCATTGCCTAATACACACTTGTAAGTGAAGCAGATGCAGGGAAGGGAAGATCATCATTTTATCATCATTCTACAAGGGGTTTTCTCTCGTTATGTTCTTATGTGTGATTTTTATGGCATGAAAGGCGGAAGCTGAAAGCGGAACATCAACCACATAACGTAGACTTTATTCACGTAGGCTGAGAGAAGAATTTGGCGTGTCGGAAAATCAAATAGAGATGAGGGGAAGAAGATTTTCAGAAGCAAACTTCTCAATATATATTTCTAGCCAAAAATCATGATTTGATTGACGGTTTACCACGCATTCCAGAGGGGAAATGTTCCTTATGGCATAATGTTTGCTCTTCTGGAAATGTGCAGTAAGAAGGTTCACTCACGACATGACTGTTTCTAGTAGACGTCCATAGAATCGATCATGCACACTACACATACATTGCATTACTGCGTTGTATGTTCACAATATCTTGGAAAGTGGTCAGACGGATCTGTCCAAAATGAAGATTTTTGGAGCATACACATAGGCATACAGGTCAGCTCTCATTCATTTTTCACATGCAAATCTCATACTCATATATTTCTTCTAGTCATTGACAGTTGACCGAGTAAGCAAGTGAACATTTTTTTTTGCCGGAGCTGCAATAATTTGATTGACGAATATCCCGCTTGGTATTAAGAGAAAATCGACTTCCATAGCTATCAGTCATTCCTTACATCTTGGCTTACCCAAGTGTCCGAAATACGTTATAAGAAGAAAGGACAAAATTCCTTTTTGGGGATGCGGTTTACGTACGAATATATACTTGCACCAAGTGAAAGTATATATATTATGGTGGGAAAGAATATAATATATATAATTGCGTTTGAGTGTGTATACGTATCATTTAGTATGCGAAAAGCACACCAGACCTGTACGCTTCCTGTCAAATGTTCTTAAGTTATGAGAAAGTGTGGGAAGGGAGGAGTAAAGAATTCATAAAGTGATATTCCACTTTTTTTGCTTACTTACTTCCATGCATCCTTCCGGCATGTTTCCTATCTTCACACTCACATTGCATGACTCAAAACGATGATAAAAGCGAGTGGTGGTTTGGATATTTGGAAACGACCTAGTGATCCCGATTTTTTTCTTCTTCAACAAGAGACGACCGTAAAAAGGCTTCTAACATTTTCATATTAAATGCTAATTCTCATGGCTTATTTCTAAAATATAGCATATATAACGCAATTCCTTTCTTGAATTTACATTCGCGGAGCTATATAGACTAGTTTCATGAAGCAAAATGAGCAGAAGATATGTGGAGAGCAATAAGAGCGGAGAAGCTAACAAGAAAAAGGCAGGGAGGAAGGAAGAATATTAAGGCTTATTCAGGCAAGACAAGGAATAAAAGGTTAACTTTTCCTCTCGTATATCATATGTGAAGACACAGGAAAAACTGCCATCAACAACACAATGTAAACAGTCAGTATGCGGACCAAATAATGCAAAAAGACATTCCGCTTTATCTCCGAAAAATCATAAAGGAGCAAAAGAGTTTCGGGCGTCTTTGTTGGAAGAAAATAAAGTAATTTGGTTAAGATAGTCGAGCTAAGTAATACATACATAAAAGTATAATATGCATTTATTTAGTTGCATGTATACATACATAAATGTTTAACTACAATATATGTACCAATCCCAGCGGCGACTCATAACCTAAAATGCTATATAAAGTAAACAAGAAAGGGTCCACTAGTTTTAGGTATGCTACAAATAAGAATGATTACAAGTGTGCTCTTCATTACTTGGAGTACTCACTTCCTATATCTACATATAGTTGGAGTTTCATTAAATATCTACGTACTTCTTATATACATTGTATTGAATTTATGGATAATAGTTACAACAATCACCACTAGTGCTGCTCACAAAGGACAAAACAGAGAATATAAAAGTCATGCTTAATTTGACTTTGCATAATACGCTTCCAGCCTTTCATTTCATTCACTTTTCTCTTCTAATCTGCATAGCTTGCCGCTAGCGCTAGTATTCGCATTGCAGCGTATACATGAGTGGTAGTGGTTGCAGCAAGACTGAACTCTCAGTACCGCTGTTGTTGGGTTGTTTCAGAACTTTATCCGAATTGAATGCTTTTGTAACGAGACACTAGTGTGTGATCCAAGGGTTACGTCGTTGAAATGTAGTTCATCCTCGTAATAATGTCATTCATAGCATGTTCACGGTCCATGGGCAACTGTGTTGAGTAATATAAAATGCTTAGTTTTTTTCTTTCTCTCTTGTATTACATAACATATGAAGTTGACATGGACAGCATTTTGTATGCTGTAAATGAAATGATATTAAGCACGATATGTAATAAGACTAATAAGAAAGGAACATGGTGTAGTGTATTTCTGTCATGACTTTCTGTTGTCTGGCGTGTTTAAAAAACGTTATTCTTTTACGGAGACACTTCCAGCATCAAAATTGGTACTTACAAGAGGACAAAAAATCTACTGTTTTTCCAACAATGAGAATTTTTCTTAGTATGTAACAAATTTTTATCATGCGAACTAGAAATTTAGAAAAATTTATGTTAAACAATCTGAATTCATTGGAAGGAAGTGACAATTACTCCTTTTAACTATTATTGTTCACGTTTCTCTCTTCAACAGTTCCTTTTGCTTTTTTCTTTTTCACATCTTGCCTTCCTTCAACGTTTCTTCGTTTCGTGTACTTCTTTGGGTGTTGGGATGTAATGTTAGCGACTGAATGTGACTTTAGAACAGGGGAATAGATTTTTTTCTCCAGTGTTGCTAGCTTTCCGCTTAAATGGGCTACGTAAAAGCAAAAATTTGTGAGAGGGGAATGAAATAATATCAATGAAGACTTTAATTCATTCCTTTCACAAAGAAGCACATAGGACGATACAAGTATATAAAAATGTACAATGTTGAATGTATATATTTTTTTTGTAAATGATGTTGAAGATGTAAGATGTAACATTCTCCCAATCCAAGGCGCAAGCAAGGAATTCACACACTTAGCCTATTCTCTGCTTGTGGTAAATGGTAGCGTACATATATATACCGTATTCTCTGGAGAAAAAAGTGTTTTAATAAGGGGAAGGCGTTGCACGCTTGGTGGGTTTTAGGAAGAAAAAATTGGTTGAAAGAATTTGGACGTGGAGGTAAGATATAGAATGAAACTTTTTTCACACAATTTTGTCTCATATTCCATGGAACATATTCCACACATAATAGAATTCTCGGCTTTATGGCCCATGTTTCCTTTTTCTCCAAGAAAAGTGTGTGGCTTTTGTCACGGAGTTTTGAATAGGGATGTGATTACTTCTTTTTTTGGGGGTGACAATTACTCGCTGTGTGTGGCAAGAAGATAAAAGAGGGTGGAAATAAATGCGTGTTGTAATTGCGTGATATTGCGTGCGTGGTTATACATGATGTGATCTTTGGCAGGGAAATGGAAATAACAAATGATGATCAATAATCCAAAGCATTATTCATTTCATGCAAATTTTGATGTCAATTTAAATTCTCTAGACTCCTTTTGATTTTCACATTCTTTAAAAGACTACACTACACAGCACCAGCAGTTTCCATTTAGTTGGGTCTGCTCTTCATCATTTTTTCAATTACGAGCACGGAATCTTCTTTATTCGGGAACTCTTTTTTGACGTAACGTGTAGGTAGCATAGAATGCGTCTAATGTCTACGCAAAATACTTTATTGATGAATATACATACATACCCTTGTTCCTCCTAACGTTCGCATAACTTACACTTTTTCATATTTAATAACATTCAACATTGTCATATCTA
>JAANSM010002073.1:0-16107 GCA_036850725.1 Orchesella villosa
AAAACGATGCGAAAATAGATGGGAATTGCTTGTGTATCGAGAAAAAGGCTATAAAATGGATTGTGTTTCCTAAAATATTGATATTTTCAACGTCTTTGACGTTCCTTTCTTGGCTTTTTTGAATGTTGCATGTGAGAGCTGACGGTTATGATTCTACATCGGTCCTTTTCCTATGATAGCCAAGGAGTAACATGTTTACTGGCTTTAAGCGCATATACATATGTGACAATACCTTTAGTTCATTATTTGGTTTACACAGAAAAGAAGTTAGGCAGAACAAGTTCGTTGTGTATTGTCCATTGTCTTAGATGGATCGTGACAACATACTTTTATATGTGTAGTTATTACAATCCCAAAGACGTAACCCTAGATTTGATGTATTATAAATGACCATAAACAGCATCCTTTTGCTATATGAAACAACCGTTTAGGATTAAAAATATATGTTGTACAATGTACATATATCGATAAGCACTTTCTAAGATAACTGTTTTAGAACAATGGTGCAATGGAAAGGGCTTCGATTGACCATTCTACCTATAACTTTTCGATACTGGACAATCGGAATTCGTTAGTAAACACTTTGAGCTCAAAAGACTCTGATATAAAATCCAATGGTACATCAACAGACCTCGAAAATGTTTCTCGTTTCTCCACCTTCAGATAGAAATGCTTTTACCCAGGTGTTACTACCTCACTTTCACTTACATTACTGTTGAATTTCTGGACAAATGTTTGTACACAGGCCATTAACATTTATGTTTGTCATTACCATTACGAATTCATTTGTGTATTACATTCTACTAGATATCCATTTGCATGAAACCTTTTTTAGTCGTTAGTTTAACATCACCTGAAAACTTACCTCGGCCAGATGTTTAATTTTAATTTTAATAGGAAACCTTTTAATATGAAAAGTACGTTGTACGTTTCAATCAGTATTAGATTTATAAATCAATCACAAATATTCCATTATAATGCAATAATTGCTTATATGTTGCTTGAATTCGTGTCGTTTGGATAATTATGACTGATATTCATGAGACTGTACAACTATAAAATAACAGGTAATAGCTGTTTTAATGTTTTAGACTGATCAAGACAACAAAGGTTATTCATAATTTAACCTAAGCCCACATGGATTAGGCAATAGCTTTTAGCTAAAAATCATCAGCATCACAACCAGAAACCGGCAAAATGTAAAAACTTCATGAGACTGTTGTAAACTATTAGCCCCAATTACATTAGTTGAAAGGGTCCAGTCTATACCTACTCTGACGACGAAACAAGGTCTGTCTGTATGTGATATGCTTCTACTCAAAACTTTCAGACAAGGTAGCTCCATAGCTCTTTGCAAAAAATGCAGATAGGAGAATGTCTGATGCATCTATAGCCATGTCGTTTCCATGCACTATCTTAGTTGAATGGAGAAGTGGCAGCCGGCAGCCATTCCACTTGTCAAAATGAGGGGGGTTATTAAGATGTCTACCTGCTTCCTTTACCCTGAAACTACACGGAAGAACTATCAAAATGACTATTCTCATATGACATACTGCTGAAAGAAGTGGCAGCCGGCAGCCATTCCACTTGTCAAAATGAGGGGGGTTATTAAGATGTCTACCTGCTTCCTTTACCCTGAAACTACACGGAAGAACTATCAAAATGACTATTCTCATACGACATACTGCTGAAGTTGACAGAAAAAGTTATATCTTTCATTTACTAGGCAATGAATAATAATCAGTCATCTCGTAGTATGTGGTTTTAGCTCTATAACCTTAATTAGAATTTATCATTGAGAACTCAAGGTAAAAGAATCATTCATTTACCATCCTTTTCATTGAAGCAAAACAACATAATTCAATTGGCTCACTTTAAGTGTTTTCTGTTATGAAATATTATGCATTCCCATAAAAAATATTCGATATATATTTAGATTTTTGTTTCATAAATCATCCACGTTATGGCATTTGAATCACTACTGCAGATGTACAAATAATTGCCAACTCTGTTTATTGCCTACTGTGAAAACGAAACGAAATTATACACCATGGTGCAGTGCAGTCATTATAATAGATTTCCAACATAGAACTTACGATTGGATGAGACTACCTTAAGGCTTATATTTAATTCTCGTGTTTAAAGGGCAACGATACTATTTTTAGCTGTAGAAGACAGTGGATCTATGCGGCTACATGGATTACCCAACAATCCTGTAATATTTAAGTTAATCATTGGGATTCATGCATTCTAATCAGTAATCCAACATGCATTGTAGTTGTATGTTGTATGTAGTACTTATGGTAGGTACAGGTACATATTTTTCGCACTTAATGGAATTAGTGTTCCGTGACCATGAAAGATTGCACACGGCATGCATGGACCTATATCCTATGAAAAGGTTGTTTTCTCAAGAAAAGCCACATTCACCTCCTTTCTTTTTACTTGACCTTGCTTAATACAAAGCAACTGCGGGTAAGGGGGAAGCCGTGCATTATGAATTCTATAAAACTTGTAGAAGGGGTAGATATGGGCATAATTGCTAAGTGTGGTGGTGGGTGTGTAATAGTAATAACATTATTAAAAAAATTTCTCTTATGGGACTGCACGAAACTGCTAGTAAAAATGTTCAACTGGCAAAGGAGTAGTGTATAGTGTGTATTCAATTCCCACTCTAAGAACAATAATGGGGTTAGCAGCGTACACCAAAGCTGCTATTAAATCTTTTTTTCTTTTCATTTTATGATGCAGCTACAGCTGGATTCATTCAATACTACTAGGTTACTAGACTCTCAAAAACTGTGAGAGAACACACTCACTCTCATGCAACCAAAATTTTAGGTTCACCTACCCAAAACCCTTTACGATTCCCATTATGTGTTTTTACGTAAGGAACTTTTCGGAAGCCAGGACAAGGCCGTGTAACCAAATGGATTAGCGTAGATAATGTTTGGGTACGTTGTACACGTATGTCTAGCGAATAACACGCTTTTGTGCTCCAGCCTAAGGATTAATGATATGGAAGCAGTTAGTTGTCGTAGTCTAAATAACCAATGTTTTCTGTATGCATCAGCTAAAAAACAAATGCAAATTGTACACTTTATATTCGCAACTACTAAAGCAAATAAAATTGCTTTATGAGCGGTAAAAAATGCGATTTTTACCTATTATTTAACGTGCTACTGATTTTACCTCACTGACACAGGTACAAGGATTGCAAAATGAAATTTAGGAGTATGAAAACCAGTAGAGGAGTAGGAAGTAAAAAGAGAAAATTGAATGGAATCGCTGCTGCACCCGAGCTCACCATTAGAACGCAATATTGAAGCATGAAGATTACAGAACCAGTTATTGAACCCTCATTCACTATCAATTACTGTGGCTGCCCTAAGGATATTGACTGATTCATGTAACACACACAGACACATATAGCCTGCTATAGAGCTAGATCCAGTGTACGATGAGATAAAGCTCTATATATTTCCTGCTGCTCCTTTCAATATTCTTCTGGAACTGGAGTTTTTTTCATCAGCATGGAAAACCCACACATGAATCTATATTCTCGTGTCATTCCACGTAACCGCACATCTCGAAACTCGTCATTTGAAAGCCCATGGGCATTTCCACAATCTAGCGAATTTCGCTGGCATGTGCAATTTTTCCTTGTATTAGCACTAATGTGCCACTCCTCAAATTCGGATTTCAATGTGATCATACCAGAAATTTGTGCTGGTGGGACAGCAACCCCAATAAATGTTACCTGGATCAGGGATATGGTACACCTGGGACTCCGAGATGAACAGTTGGCTCTCACTGTTTTAGGACCTGAAGGTATGTTTCTCAATTAAAAAATCTTTTATTTTTTTCACTAGAATACGTATTATCTTTCTAAATACAGCTTACATAAATAAAAGAGAAATTGTTCTAGGAAATAATGCGCACTGTTTTTCTACTTCAAACGACTCCTAATAAGCTCAATTTAATTTTCTGCACCTGTATCATTACTCACTTGTTTACACTATACTAGCTTTAACGTTGTAAAAGCCGGATACTTTTCACTGCGCAAATGGAAGTCGTATTATATATTTGCAATTTTATAATTACATGAATTAGTACTGAAGAAATATGGCGTGAATCAATGTGGCTATACTCTACACCAACTTCACAGTTGACAGTTTGGTCAAATACTTCGTTACCAGATTGCATTTTTAAACCATTAGTATTTCTATGAAAATCTCCCAGTCCCATCCAATTTTGCTAACACGAACAAAAAACGACTCCTAATAAGCTCAATTTAATTTTCTGCACCTGTATCATTACTCACTTGTTTACACTATACTAGCTTTAACGTTGTAAAAGCCGGATACTTTTCACTGCGCAAATGGGAGTCGTATTATATATTTGCAATTTTATAATTACATGAATTAGTACTGAAAAAATATGTCGTGAATCAATGCGGCTATACTCTACACCAACTTCACAGTTGACAGTTTGGTCAAATACTTCGTTACCAGATTGCATTTTTAAACCATTAGTATTTCTATGAAAATCTCCCAGTCCCATCCAACTTTGCAAACACGAACAAAAATGTCGCATTTGCATAAAACACTGCACATATATGTCTTTTATGTGCAGACATGTCCCGAGGAGAGACACGTCAGACATGGTATTGCAGTGAGCCACTTCTACCTGTTTAGATTTCATATATTAACACATCGTCTAGTAATTCAATAATGAGAATGCATAAAATACGAGCTAGTTGGCACCAAGAACTAAAACGATAAAACAATACAAGGGGCTGAATTAAATTTAAATGAATTTTAGTCTTTGTTGACTTTAGGAAAGTTTTCTTTTTCTTTCCCCATTTCCGAGACAGTTGCTGGCGTATTGCTCCACCCTTGTCGTTTGTATAAGAAGGGATGAATATTAAATATACACAAAATTTATTGTATCCTTATTACATCTTAGAAATGATCCATATTTTTTAGCTTGAGTTGTGCAAGTAACTGTTTCCAAACTCGTAAAAATAAAACATTTTTCTTCCAATTACGTTTAGCGTTAGTTTTACTGGTTGTTTGAAAATATGGTGAATTCCCTTAAGCAATGTTTTCATTTTATACTATCAGATTATTTTAAATTCTATCCAACATTCCAAGCCCAGCCCAAAATTATACTCCATAACATAAAATAACATAACTATAACATACCAGTTAGACACGATGGGGAAAGACCTGTTTGCCGAGGCGAAAACTGTATAAATGTATCTATCCTTTCTATTTTCTTTCAACGTGCTATGAATTTTACAACCAAAACGGCGTGTGTGTGTAGGTTTTGCTTCTGAATTCATTGTTATCATTATGGTAAGAATAACCTGTTTGCAATGCTCATATATCATGTGTCTCCTTTTGCGGAGGGAAGAAAGAAGGAAGACGTAGAAGAGCGCGCAGTGTAGCCCATCTTCATAATAAAAAGGATGTGGCACTTCCAACATTTCCCTTTTTGGAAGACTTGAGCGAAAGTTTGCAAAGATTTTAGTCAGTGGCTATACACGCTCTAACTGTGCAACTTAAGTCAACACAGAAAAACGTTACAAAAGAAACTCAAGCTTAAACATTTCTAAGGCTTCTGTAGTGAAGTGTATTGCACTCTACTATTGCGGTTGTCATTCGCGCACAGAAAATGTTTAACTGGAACATGAGAATAGTTAATATAATACTCACTTACTTAATGCATCCGCCATAAGCTTCCTTTTCGAAAGTTTCATCTTCCGGATATTCCGAAATAGCATATATAAACTTATATACGGTATTAACATATGCAAATTTAAAGACATCATACGATACCACTGATACTTATACTTACATTCATTATTTCTTCAGTTGTAAAATGGAGTCTCAAAATACGCTAAAATATTCATTTCATATAGTATAAACAAAAAGTTTCCTTTTACCCCTCAAGGACTAGTTCAAGTTATTTTAGAAATTCACCTCGCTCCTTGTCACAACAATAATTCCGCATGGATGCCACATGAAATGGACGTGACGGATGAATTATATCCGCACTAGGAAGGCCTCAAGCCTGGTCAGAAACTGATAGATATTTTGTTTGGTTTGGTACGTTTGATGACAAATAGTAAAAGAAGTATAATAGTATGGAACTTGTAAATATTTGTATGTGTATAAGCCATGTATTAATTTTCGACTCTGCTGCTTTACTGAGAATGATCCAACTGTCAAAAGAACTACAGGATCGATACAAAATTTTGTTACCACAAATTGAAATAGCTTTGAACAAGGCGTGGTATGGGTTTGATTTGAGGGAAATGAAACTGCGTCCTACTGTTTAGTATTCCTTTACAGTGCCTCATTTCATTCTCTGGTTTTTATGTATTTTTATAAATTATCATATAATCAGTTTTATACCAATATACTTGAAAGGGTGCTTGTTATAGCTGTGCTGTACCTCAAAGGCATATAAACCATAGGTATTTAAACTTCTGTTATATAAACTAAACCTAAATTTAGGACCTTTCACTGGTAGTAAGGAAACGAGCATTACTAACCTTAGTAGATTCCTGTACTTTCTCCCAGATCACATTACTATTCAAGCATTCTCCTTTGCTTGTACTTATTTTTAAGCTAAGTTAAATTTGGTGACTCCATTTTACATGCAATATTACAAAAGTCTTCAACACTTGCATAGAAATCATTTACACACTGCGTTGTCAACAACTGCTTAACAATGTGGCAGTGTTGAGTGTGTGGCACATAATTTCATCGATTCGTCATGGACGGGTGGCACGCAGAAGGAATCGTAAATAGCCAACACTTCTGACAAATGACATCGTTTGTATGGGTGTCTCTAGATATGTATTACGTATTCTACCCATATGCTCATGCACTTTCTCTAGCGTATGGTTTATAACACTTGCAGAATTTTCATTGAACTGAACCACGCTTTTAGAGCTTTGCTCTCTCCCTGTCCAATTTTGTTTTGTTAATCTATTTTTCAAGAGCTGTAAATCCGCTTTATTTGTTCGGCAGAAATCTGTGATGGAAGTAACGGACTCATAAAATTCATATCGTTAGCGAAAGAGGATCCCAAAGGACAGATTATTGCCTCGTTAGAACCTCATCTCTGCCCAACAGCAGCTACTTTCCTGTACAACCAGAGACGACAATTCTTTTCATGGACATGCACCAAGGTTAGTGCCTATAAAAAAAAGTTGAGCTCAACAATAGACAGCAACTCTGCTAATCTAACTGCATGCATGTTTCTCTAATTTAATATGATGATAAAAGACTTCTAAATAGAAAATCTAGGACAAATGCTAAAGTGGAAGAAATGCTCATGCTACTGCTCTGTAGCTATAAAATAATGTCTTTATCAGTGAATGCCTGAGCTACTTTCACGAGCTAAGTATACATGAGCAGATTCTGAATGCGTGAATTTTTCTAAGATCTTATTTACAGCACATTCAGGCATTTTTAGTCGTTTCTCGTTTGCTTCCAATGCTATTCATTATTGCCTCATTCGCTCTCGTGAAGTTTTAGTGGGAAGACAATGGGATGCGACTATTTAATCTCATTAAAAATATTGCTTGATATCTGACAGTCGACTGTGTTCTAAGCTTATTTAATTCTAATCTCTTTAGCCTTACTTGTCTGTTGGAATTTAAGACTGAAACACACCCAGCTAAAAATTCTCGCAGCATGGCATTAAGTAGTTTACGTAAAATGCGTGGGATGTGTTTGTAATTGTAGCATAAGCTATAGACGACCGCTGTTGTTGAACTCAATATTAGTATAACTCTTTAGTCTTTTACTCCGAGCAAGACTTCGTAAACAATTCATAGAGTTTTGTGTAGTCTTTATGCTATACTAATCGTATTATAATGATATACCTAATTACATCCGATAGCATGATAAGAATTTTTTATAAACTATTCAATTATATGCTCGGAAAAAGTACGTAATGTGATTCAATTACGATTTAATTAAATAACCTTAAATTTCATTTTACTGCATTTTTAGCTCCAACTTTTATAATATATATATGATAGTTGATGCTTGAAAACTCAATATACGTTAATCGGCTGATTATTAAAGAAACTAAAAACCATGCATTTTTGTAATAGGCTCCTGGAGTGATATCTATCAAGCCATCAATATCCGATGTGATATTAGCTGTAAATAGTTTTGCTAACTACTACCATTGGCACAAGTTTGCTTTCACAAAGTATCAATCGGGTGAGTGTCAATTAATCATGTGTAGAACTAAATAGTATATGTCTTAATTTTGTATTTGCATAAAATGAATAAAAATAATGTAATTTTTTAACAATTTTTTAAAGATAAAAGTCCCTTTTGTGATGAAATCGCAACACAACTACAAGTAGATGCCACTGGACATCTAAACAATTATTCTGTACTAATTCTTGCTAAATATGAAGATATTTCTCTTCCTCAATATTCGCCATTGATCGAGAAAGTACAAGGTATGGCTGTTTGATTGTCTGCAATCGCATAATACAAGTTTAATACCGCTTCAAATGTTTACAAAAAAGCTGAACACTTATCGAAATTACAGCCATTTTACTATGATTGTACGATATTTGCGGATAACTATGTCGCATTCATAATGCATTTTTAATGAATTTCACTATCAGCATTTAAGAAAAGAATTATGAGGCAGTCGAATGCTTACACACCATAAACAAAAAATGGGGTAACAAAAGAAAATCAGTCCACTAATTCAATTTTATGAGGCATCTCAGGTATTTTGTACAAACCTGTTTTTACAAGTCTGTAAGCTTCTTCTTTGTGCTAAAAGCACGCTTTTCTATCCCTCTGTAATAATCTGAATTTTTTAAAGCCCTATCACCGTTAGCTTGAAATTTGTCGACCATTGTTAGTGAGATGTGTGTGTATACGGTCATTTGAAACTAAAGTAAGTATATAAATGAGCTCTTCTCCTTTTTTCTGGGCAATATAGGTCTTTTTCTGTGCACCTCGTACGAGTATGGTTATACACATAATGTTGCAAAAAAGACTGATCATTTAGGCAACAAGTTTGGTGGTAGTATTTCTGGAGAGAAAGCATTACATGGTGATATCCCGTTAGTGTTTCTACCTGAATGGCCACTTCCATTAGAAGCGTACTCTCCGGAAGCACCAACTCTCGCACTAACAGCTCGCCTCCGTCCCTTCAATGTTCCCGTGGATCTGAGTGGAAGCGAGGAGTTCCACTTCTACCATCATGGAACGGAGCCGTCATCACATAAGATCATGGTAGATTTTAATTTACTTTCCTCATTTTAGCAATTTACATAAATCAACGTGAGTCATTTTGTAAAATGTGTGCAACTTTCTCTTCGACTTTCTTTCCTTGTTCACTTTCCACTTGAATATATTATATTAGAAAAGCTTTTTTTAATCAGGAACGTGACATGAAAATACTTGGACCATAAGAAACTTTCTCGCTTTTACTTAAATACTGCTAGACTTCCCGAGAAATGATACTTAAATTACATCTAATAAAAGACAATCATATCGTGATAGAATATTATATACGTCTCAGTCTGTTTACCCACGATTATGCATGCTGAAAATTCAAGTCACGTCAACGCTTGCCTTTGCGATCGTTACTAATTACGGTGCTGAGAGCGAGAAGTTGTGCCAAATCTATTTTTACTTCTTATCTATATATACTGTCGTAATATTTCATTCATAATTTCAAGGTACACTATTCATAACGTACTGTACACTATCCGTTAACGCTTCGAAATATGCATTAGACATAGATATATAAATATATATAACTTACAAAGATGCAACGATGCAAGGTCATATTTTTCGATTGATATTTTATACTATATAATATCCACTTTCACTTCAATAACAATAATATTGATGCGATATCTCGTTCAGGAAAAGTGAAATACATTATTTCAAAACTTATTGCCCGCAGGAATCTCTTTTAGCACGATTAATACTGAAGAGTGTTAAGGAAGCATTGGAGCTGGAGAAATTTAATGATGACGATGCGGTATTTCTACGAAAGGATAATAGTGTAAATGAGCTCACCAAAGAATTCCATGTGGATACAACTGAGTCTCCTAAAACTTTTGATGACACTGCCACCAAAGATGACTTTGAAAATAGTCAGTCATTTGCCTTTCAGCAGCCATACATGACATCATTCCAGTTCACAGTACTGCAGTACGAGAAAGGAAGGTGAAAACCTACATCTGTTTTTCTTTTATTCATCCATGTTTCCGGCATTAGCATTTCCATGTTTATGAGTTTGTTAAGCCATTATGTAGCCCTACATGTTCTGGTGGATTAGATGCGTCCTAGTATTAATAATCTACGTGTGTACTGTAATACACAAGTGCTTTCTCTGTTTGCAGATGGCATCAAGTAGTCAGTTTTGCTGATATGGATGAAGAACCTAGAAGACACACGGGTGATGGGAAACGTTACCCGGTCCATGATATTTCCGCTAGGAATTCCGGTTAGTTTGTGTTTTGTCGCAATTTCTTTAAAAATTCATGACACTGTTCAGTTTCATGATGTTGTAAAAAAAGTTTTGTATTTACCCGTATGAGAAAATACATGGTTATAATGGCATCAACTTGAAATATGTTACAGCTCAATTTAACGTAAGGTAGAGAAAAAGCATCATTTCTCCATTTCATCTACAGAAATTCCATTTTGTAGTTTGACATTTCAGCATTTTCTGACTTGTTCAATGTTTCATCTTAATAAGGTTATACATACATTGTACACATGTCTTGGATGTTGCATAATGGAACAGTGTGGAGTATTACCGACTGATATGCTATTAAACTTTATTTTTGAACAAAAACTTTCCACATCTCCTGACAATGATAATTTACAAGTTAGAAATAACGAAAATAAATCGAAAACTTTCTGTACATTGACACTTTTTTTTATCAAGGTTTATGAAGAGTTTTTAAATTGGTTCAAGAAACAAAAAAGTATAAAATTGCACGTAATAAATGTTTCGAAGGAAGATGCTAATGCTGATGCAACAAAGTAGTCGTGTTAGTTATGTAGACCTCAAGAACAAGAGCTTTTTCTGCATGAATGACCTGGATTTATAGGTGTGAAAAAAAATAGTCTGGGTTTTGAATTAGATTATACTCCGTGACGCAAGTAACAGAATAAGCACATTCTGACAATTTTTTGAAGTCAACCACAAATCAACCTCAAAATAATATTGTTCAATTGGTTCATTCTAATTGGCAATTGATCATGTGACTGGAACGTTAGTAGTTACAGTCAATATATTACATGTCACACATGACATGAAAAGTTTGTCACAGAATGAAATAACTGAGAAAATTTAGTTATTAATTGTACATTCAAGGACTCGTACTACATGATGATGATGTCTACAAAGTTGCATGTGTCCAAATCTAACTGTGTGTAATTTTGCTTTATGTAAGGGGATAAAAGTCGGGAATCGATTCTGACGTGGACGCAGTTAATAGGAGCAATCATATTAACAGCGATTATAGTTGCCATTATTATTGGAGCGTTCCTTTATGCAAGGTACGTTCGTGCCAGCATTTTTTAAATGGTGTTATATATCGTTGTATGTAGTAGTAGTAGATGGGTATTAATTTAAACGAAAATGGAAGTATTTAATGAGTGGTACAACAACAACTATAAATATTCTATAATATGATTGAGTTTATATAAATTGGTACTACCATGCTAATTGAATACAATTTTTACTTTCGTTTCCCTTTGATAAACAGAGACCGACATAACAATCCAGTGTACATTCCTTCAAGTAGTAGTAGCAAAAACATCTCTGGTAGAAATCGTAATCTTGGTCCATACAAACTCATTCTCAGTTCTCACGATATTTGCTTCAGCTCTAACTCCATCTGGACAGAAAACACCATGAAGGTTAGTTGCCCTTAAATTGAACATATAAATAATTTATTTCAGCTTTTCGTGCTAGCGCATATAGTTCATGTCAAGATGTCACTCAAAAGTTGTCCGAGCAAACTAAATGTTTCCCCCCTTCATGCCACTCTTGAAAACATTTAATTTACGTTATTTAATTCCAGCATAAATTAACTCCATCAAGACGCACATTTTTTATATTTGCAAATCCAAAATTCTACGAAAGAAAATAATATTTGAGTGATTGATAATCACATATTTTCAAACTGAAGGTTTTTAACTTCGTTGGAGTTATTAATTTCCGTTACTTACACCTTAAAGAATAGTTTTGGTAGTGAGGATTTTTAATTCCTGTTAGCTAGCAATGGCTTGTGCTACACATCATGCATGAAACGAAGGCCTTAGTAGAAACGAAGTATTTCTACCTAACAATTTCCCATTATCAGTGTCGAAAACGTAATTATATTGCAATTGCTCGAATATTACCTGCTCCTTCATTCAATCCCAGCTCGAAGGAAAAGCAATTATATAGCTGATGAGTGACGACGCGCATGCAACACAGAATTGAACACTCAAATGTGTGTGTGTGAGAATAACCAATTTCCTTCATGGTCTAAATTCGTAAATTCATTTTTTGATTTGTAACGTAACACTTGTGTAGAGCCTTACTCCATCCAAGTCAGAGGATACAGTTGTCGGGAGCACCATTCCCGGCTCAAAACACCCCAACGAGAAGCCCGATCTCATCAAAGGATCCTTTGGACATGGGCCACTCAAGAAGTATCTCAGTGTTTCTAACGTGAAAAACGACTCCATAATTCTCAATGAGAATCAAGCAAGATACAAGGTCAGTGTGTACATAGTTCGTGTGTGTCTATAGAGAGTCCAGTTTCAAAAAATCTAATTCTCTTTCCATTTGATGAAAGTCCTTCTAACTGCCCGCTGGCTGGTGATGGACTTCTTGAAAGAGTGAAGTTGGTTGGGCCCACAGTTGCTTTGATAGACAGCTGATAATAACGCAGTAATTGAAAACCGTTAGTTCAATAAGCGCTTCCATCTGGGGCGTCTACAGATCCTTGATAACGCCACCAAGTGTATTCAATTCATGGCAAAAACGGAATCCGTTATTAGTTTTTGTGGGAAAGGCTTACGAGAAAATTCAATTTATAAAAGAGTACATAAGAATACCTTCGTTCTTTATCTAAAAAGTGTGTGTGTAGACATGGTTAGACACGAAGAAATTTTTTCTTCAAAGCACTTTGCAAACCCATGATGAAGTCCTTTGAGAAGTAAGTACAACAAGACACCACACCGTACCATACTCTCAGGTCAGATAGGACATGTGCCAACGACGGTTTTTCTTTCAGCTAAAAATCTTCATGTTATATATCCCATCCCCTTTAAAACAGTGGAAGACTCCTAGCACCTATAGTATGATACACAACACCAGCATCACAAGCGTACACACACTGTAGTATAACGTAATCATATAATCAGCCATGCCATGCCCTTTTCTTAACCCTTTGTGTCTTGTACATTGCATGCCTTATTTGCACTCCTACTTCAACCTTTTGTGCGATAGCTATGCGAATAAACGTAAGGAACTTTTTAAGGAATTTATGAAAATGAGAATAGAGTGCCCTCAGCAATGTTATACAGTAAGATTCTTTAGTATGTACAACGCATTCTCTAGCCTTATTTATGAAATTCAGGAAGTTCTTTGAAATGAAATGATGCAATTTACTTGGCATGTCTTCCCTTTTCCTGAATTGACATCGAGAAAAGAAAGTTAGGAAGAGAGGTTGAATAATAATAATAATAATGATGAGGATGATGATGATGTTGAGTGATATATATATGTGTGGCTTTCACTGTGCCCCGTTCTTACTAGAGTGTGAATCTCGTTCCCAAGAACCAACCATATTTCTTTTTTACATTAATTAGAAGGAAATTGTAGTGAAACTATGTCCTTTTTGTGACTTGCAGGGAGATTTAGTTCACCTACGGAAATTGGCAGAACCTTCCGACTCGTTCCAGTTAAAAGCGAAGGCCATGACTGTGCTGGAAACGGTATGATGTTTAAGTTTTCTATTACAAATACCTGCATTTCTTTTTCATAAAGTTGTACAGTTATGATTAGGTTAATGTTCATATACGGATGCTGTACAATTATAGCAACCCTTGTTAATATATATTGTTAGTAGTTTTCGAATACCACAAAGACTATAATGTATGTAATGAATATATGCTGTCGAATATTCATTTAATGTGGCTAACAAAACTTTCTTTTGTGAATTTGTGGTCTGCATGCTTAACAATCTAACTTTTGAGGAGGTAAAGTTGAGAAAAAATCTAAACTCTTTGCGTCTCTTTCAGATTCATGGTCTTCGGCACGAGAACATTAATGCATTGATAGGATGTTTAACAGACGGAATACCAGCACTGGTTTGGGAGTACTGCAGCCGTGGATCACTGCATGATATCATCAAGCAACAAGATATCAAACTTGACTGGGCTTTTAAGCTATCTTTGCTTACGGATTTGGTTCGGGTAAGAAACTATACTGCCGCTTGAGAATAGATCCTGCCAGAATTTTTAGATGCATACATTTACTTGGTATTTATACATGTACCTGCCTATATACTTGTCATGTACTTATAAAAATTCTATTAGCAAAAAACCAGGCATATAAGTAATTTTGGAGAGGGTGTTTGATACACAGCAACGTGTTGAGCATTGGTTGCTCAACTCAATTGAATGCTAAAAATTCCTTCGAGGGTGCTTTTTCATCAAACGTTTTTTATTCTGCTTTCTTTTCACAGCCCGTGCCTCGTTTCAATGTGATTCGTTTTATTTCAATGAACACCAGAGAATGAATGAACTAGATTAGATGGATTTAAAATTCTTTACTAAATTTCTGGAAAATACTGCTGTGAAAACTTCTCATTTTGTAGACATTTACTTTCTATGCCCAACCATAGGCCATAGGCTATGCAGGACCTAAACGAAATCGTCATCACATACGAGTCGACGAACAATAAATGGATGTGCAGGCATTTGTACATTATTCTTGCAGTTGTATGTGTACAGTAGTGGATATATTTTGCACAAAAATATTAATATTTAACCCATTTGCTAACTATTTATGAACTTCTTAACCTGGAATGTCAACTTCTCCCATGAAGGCCCACTAATGTTAGCCTCATGCTCATTAGTCTACAAAATATAACTCATTTCATTTGTCAACTTCATCTTATCGCTGTCCCCTGATCCCAAGCAAAGTAAACTCAAATTATTAAATGAAGTGGATAGAGGTCACATCGAGGGCACTGCATGAAGCAGAAAAAAGTGTACATGTATTTGTGTTCACGAACTGTGGGCATGGCGGATATTATAGTTCCGACTTACATCCGGGTCAGTCTGTTTTGCTATGAGTAATGGGCTTGTGTTATATGGACCCTAAAAACGGATTTCCGTTGGCTGCTTCAAATTAAATGTACAAAGATACATAAATAGACATCTTGAAAGTTACATGTGCATATTCACAATTTCTCTATATAGTTCCCAGATTTGAAAGGACAATAAGATTTATTTACTCAAGATTGCTTTCACTTCTATTCAGGTAACATTTAAGCTACTCATTGAGGGTAAAAACTTTTCTCTTTTCATTATTTTTGAAAAGGAAAAGATTTGATAAACTATGAAAGGGAGACCATTAAGGGTAAATGGAACGAAAACACGTTTTTAGGATATTTAATAGTCATACTTTTAGCATGAAAAGCCATTTCTTCTTCAGAACTAGCCCCATGAAACTTTTTCTATATATATTTTGGAAAAAGCTTGGATCAGCATAAGAAGTTGCCCACCTGCGTCGTGACTGACATTCCATGTATTTCTTCACGATTTTTGTCTTTGCGCTCATTTCATTTGGTTTAGTATATAACACATGACAGCCAATAAACTTACTTCCAAATAAATCTTTTAACTTTTACTAGATTTCAAAAGCACTTCATTTTACCATTTCTACTTCACATATCGATGCTAATAGAATCCCCTTGAAGTGTATTTTAGCCCAGAATATTAGAATCTGAATCCAAGTAATCAATACAAACAGCTATTTATAGTGCCTTTCAATTCAACAACAGGAAATTTAAGGGCTGTTGGT